>JARKHS020011094.1:0-92193 GCA_030143305.2 Amblyomma americanum | reverse complement strand
GTCACTGAGGAACGCGCAAGATGGGTCAGCCACTGGTGCTCCGCGTAGAAAAGAAATAGTAAGGCTCATTATGCGCTCAACTAATTACAATCGCCAAGGTATTTTCGCCACTGCATCGTTACCGTTTTTCCAGCCCGCGCGCGACCGCGCGACCGCGCGCGCGTGTGTGTGTGTGTGTAAGGGGGGGGGGGGGGCGGTTACTCGGCAGTTACCAGATTAAACCCAGCCACTTGGTCTAACAGGCAAACCAGCCTGCTCCGAGAGCAGAGACAAGCATGATACACGCGCAGAACTGTAGTGTCAGTGAAACTAGGCAGTATGGAGAGATGCATATCACGTCGTGAACTCAGAATTCTTCCCACACGAACGTGATTAGCAGTCAACATCGAGGGAGACGTATTTTTCCAGTCTAGTATAATGAGATGCGCTGAGATTGGTGGACCACGGAAACTACGTCGAATATGTATTCGCCTTCGCGTTTGCACTGGCCAGCGTCACCTCGGAAATGGCATCCGGAGGTGCGTTGTTATAGAGCGTTCCGCGACGAGGCGCGCTTTGTATGCGCAGAAAGGCCTGAAGTAGGGCTTATTGCCAAACTGGTCGACTGCAGGAAGAAAGAAATTAGCGCCTGTTTACTGTCTCAGTCCTAAAGCTATTGTCGGCCATCATTCATTCATTCATTCATTCATTCAGTTGAAGTCATTTGAAATCGCAGCACTGACTCTAATGTGAAAATAACTGTACTATTTAAGTTGCTTCTTAGCAATCGGAAGGAATCAAGTTTTTTCTCGTCGTGCAGGACTTCCCCCGTAAATCTGTATTAAATTACGCGCCCATGGATTGTACCTGCCGCCAGCACGCCTGGACGCACCGACATAGCAAAGCGCACTGGTGCGCAGGAAAACTGAAGAGCTTTTCGAATTTTACGGGCTGAAATACGTGAAATTCACAAACGTTACGGAAGAAGCATGCGGAGTATTTGTCTGCTAGCATTTGGAATGATGACGCAATAACAAAAAAAAAAGCCGCGACTGTGTTCACACTTCCTCACAGCGCAGAGCGCCGTGCAGAGGGGCAGGAGAGGATGAGGGCATTGTGACGTCATCAACAGCAGAAACGCTTGCTCGAAGAAAGGTAACCAGTGCCGCCAATGGTAAAGCCTTCGGAGCCTCTTGTGTCATGCGACGACGCATGGCAAGGGTGTGGGCGAAGGCCGTGGAAATCTGAGATTTGACCGTCCATTACGTCATCGCCGAATTTCTCCGCAATTCTTCGGCACTCTGAGGAAAAAGGTCGCGGCTTTAATCGGTTATTAGGTCACCATTAGAAATGTGAGCGCAAAAACAAAAAGAAAAAAAAACCTGGCATGCATTATTTACAAGCCTCATAGATTCGAATACGAGAACCTCCTCGAGATTTCAAAAACGATTCAGCTGTCATTTAAGGCTTATCAATACTTCACGCAAAATAAATCAGAAGCAACGATTATATTAACGAAAATAAAAAAAGCGGAAACTACAAGCTCTCAATTTCAGCTGAAGATACGAGTTGAGAAACCTTAAGAGCAATTTCACGGTTTTCTTTAGTGGTAAACAACTTAAAACGTGAGTCACCACATCAAAAGGTCAGTAAAATTAATGATAGCACCCTCAAGAAAGATTAGGAATAAGAACACAATAAAACGATTTCATGTGGGTTTAGCTTTGTTTCTCAGCTTTCATCGCGCAGAAAACAAACGTAGGTTTCGCATTTATTGCCACGTGTGCCTAAACTTACGTGGTATCGCTGTTACATTAGTGTGCTCTTATGTTCTCTCGACTTGCTCCCAGGGGAGGGACGCACTCTTGAGCCTTACTGTGCCGTTACAATTTTAATCATTTCACCATTGGTGCAGCGCTTCTAAAAGTCAACGATTACTTTAAAGGAGCTTGAACAAGATAAAACGCTTCTTTTTAGCATTGTGCAGCGCCATTATTGGGGGACGGCGTGCGGCAGTCAACAGGGCTAGCGACTCGAAGGAAACACCGATCAGGCATTTGCCAGGCTACGTTCTTCCTGCTCTCAAAGCACAGGAGAAGCAAGGAGGACGAGGAGGAGGACGAGGAAGAAAGGTAGGGAGGTTAACCGAAAGAGTAATCGGTTTTCTACCCTACACGGGCGGAAAGGGGTGAGGGGATACAAAAAATTAAAGAGAAAGGAGAGTAGCAGAAACAAGAACGCAAATAAAACAAGCGATATGTGAGGAGCTTCAATGACGCTCGGATGCCGTCCTTGTTTCGCCTGCAGGCAGTATATTTACGGTCAGTCACCACGTTTAGCTACGGAAATCGGAGAAGTTTAGAGTTGGATTCACGTTTCTTTTTGCGCGATAGAGTAAGGAGCTCGTTCTGCTGAAAATTCGTGTCGGCCTTCGTCCTGCTTCAGTCGGTAAAATTCACAAAATATAACAAAATCACAATATGGGAGCAAATCATTAAGAGAAAAAAGCCGCCATCGGCGTTTGAGCACAGGACATCTGCATGCCAGGCGAGCACACAACTCATAGGTCACGAAGGGTCATTTGTTCGGGTACAGTGAACTAGAATATTGTAGTTCGGGCAAGTTAGAGGGGCACCTAGCGAACAAGTTGTGGCGTGCAGGACTTAGTAACGTGTTTTAGGGATGTGTACTGATTTTATGGTAACTAAAAAAATACCAAATATGAATTTGCTAATTAGGCGTCAGAAATTGCGCGGAACGAATAGACGGTGTTATGGTGTTTGATTTTACTGAAACCTATGGTGTGCATGTGTATGAGTATGTAGTGGCGTGGTATGTCGTGCAGTGCAAAATATATAAATATTGGTGATTGGTAATTGGCAAACGGTAATGGTGACTTTGATTGTAATCAATGACTGTGACCGGTAATGTGATCGTGGAATGGTAATCGGTGAGAAATGAGAAAGAAAAGGAGAGAAAAGGAGAAGGCGCTGTCGTGTCTATCTTACGGCGAAGGTTAAGCGTCCTCCTCATTTTTGTTTGTTTGTTTCTGGCGGTAGACCCAAGTTCTAGTTGACACTAAGGAACAGAAGGAATTATACCTTTCAGGCTGCTGTAAACAGTGCGTGCTAATGTCGCAGTGAAAAAATTGATCGATCGATCTAATCGATTCATTCATTCATCGATCGATTGATCGATCGATTGATTGATTGATTGATTGATTGATTGATTGATTGATTGATTGATTGATTGATTGATTATATTTTTCGTTTATTCATTGTTTTCAGGGCAGGAAGAGCATATCCTCGCAAACACCTGATCGGTGCTGATTTCGTGTCGGTGGCGCTACCGACTGCCGCATTTCTATTATTATAGTTAGCTGTAGTTGTAGTAAATGATCATAGCTGTGAAAGCATGGCTCTGTCCCCGAAAGGCGCCACCTAAATCTGTAAAAAAGAATGAAAAAGCACCAAAAGCATGTTCAAGAAAAGTGTTTGCCAAAGGGATCTGAGCGATTGTATCGGCGAGGGAAGCACTGAAGCTTGTTTCTCGCCTCTGACACGCTAATCCCGATGCGAACTTCTTCGCTTAATTAGTTCATTCACGTAATAGGCTCCAGCGCTGTCGGTTCTTTCACGATGTGGAAGGCTTGCCTCCCGACCCCCGCACCGCGACTTCGTGTACACTTCCTCCTAGGGGAAGGAAGGCTACCCGGAGCGCCAGACTTCATTTCGTGCTGCCACTCCTTGTGGTAGTGGCAGCTGCATTCGCCCGAAAAGTGCGGGGCGCTAGAGCAAGCTCGCTTGCCTGCGATGCAAGCAGGCTTGCCGCTGTGCAATCACGATGGAAACTGTGTCTCGGCCTATGTGCGTTGGGGCGTAAGAGAGCCGCACTTTCCAGCGGGAACGCGGGGTAAAGTTGCAGAGTAGGGGCGGAGGAGGGAGGGAGGGAGGCATTGAGAAAAGCCGGCCGACTTTCATTAGAAGAAGCTTAATTGGCGCGCGCCTATTTTGGTCTCCGACAGTGCCTCGGCCGGCACTGCGATTTTTTTTTTCGGTCGCGTTACGCTGAGCTTGTCTCGCGCCTGCGCTTTCCACCTCTCGGCGGGTAGACGGAGCTATCGAGGTAATTTCTCCGCTGCCACGATGGCTGCCCGGTGGAGCCCGGTTATATATGAAAGGAGTTGATGCCATGCTCTTCAAAAGAAGGTACTGAGAATGAGAGATTGGAGGAATGTGCACTTGAAGGGAGTGTGATGTAGTGTGGTGAACAGCGAGCCGACGGTCTGTTATCGTGACAAATAGGATTGCAAGCGAATGCCAACGCATGAAGCGCACATCTTTGACTACCGCCACGTAGCTTAAATCGCGACTGAGGCGTCCATCGTCCCAGGGGGGCAGTAATGCGCCTTTCCTTTGGTTTCGAAGAAAATTGAAGATCGGTTTTTAGAATTGGTTTTGAAGAAAGGAAATGGCGAAGTAACTGTCTCACATATATCGGTGGACACCCGAACCGCTCCGTGAGAAGTTTCACCTCTGGCTCACTTGAAGGTCCAAACCGAAAGCACTGCGAAATTGTTACGAGGTAGCGTAGTGAAGCTTTCCCTTCAAAAACGTGCCAGAGTTTCCCAGTCATCATCGCTTCAAAGCATATGTGCAACTTCATCTCTTCATCTCTATTATATTGGATAGAGTTCCCTTCAGCAACTCTCTGTGAATAAGAACAGATATTTGTGTGCCAGTCGTGTTCTGCCAATTACAGTATTGCTTTCTTTTTTTGTTTGTTTGTTATACACATCGGTACTTTGGCTGTACTGCGCAACTTTGGAGTGTACATGGTAGAAGGAACGCATGCGAAAAAAAAAAATACCTGCCCAACTATACGTAAACATACTGGAAACGTTACGTGCCGATGGTTTCGCCAAACTTGTCGCCGCTTGGGACGGACTTGCGCGCGGAAGTAATGATGCGTCGTCTCCCGAAGGGAAATTGCGAATATGCGCAGGCGTAGACACTGCACGGCTTACGCGAGTTGATTACACACGCTCGTCGCTTAATGTCACGGCTATGCTAATAATAATAATTGTTTTTGGGGGGGAAAGGAAATGGCGCAGCATCTGTCACATATATCGTTGGACAGCACGGCTATGCTAGCAAGACGTGGAAAAACATTAACGCATATGCCGAACGAGAAACGGTGGTAATCAATCACTGAGGTGCTCAATACGGTGGGAAAGGTTCGATGCATAGTTTATTAAGGTATATGTTAGTATGTAACGCAATAACGAAAGGAACTGCTGCTGAACGAGCCCCGTGTATGAAGCTAAGTTGCAGCAGTGGTGCATAAAATGACTGGAATGTGATCGCCTTCCAAGGAGGATAGGAGGATATAGGATGAGAAAATTTTAACTTCTCTTCGCCTTTCTAGTCTGGCTTACAAATCATCGGCATGGACAGTCGTTGCTGCCTATTTTATCCTTTGACTTAAACCCTGTCTCTAGTATGCAAATATAAGAAGCTAAAGAGACCAACGTTTGTTTGCTTTTCTCACCTGTTTATCCGTAAATACTGCGCAAATAAAATGTAAAAATCACATCACTGGCACTTTAAATGCTACTATCACATGGTCAAATGCAAAAGCCAGCCTTGTCGCAAAAATTTATGATTACTTGAAATTCATTCAAATGCCCTGAGGGTATTTGAATAAATAAATAAATAAATAAATAAATAAATAAATAAATAAATAAATAAATAAATAAATAAATAAATAAATAAATAAATATTACCCTCAATGGCACTCTAGAGGCATTACATTAGCGATAGGCTAGTGTGCATTTAATTCCTTCTTCGATAATTGACTTGAAACGAACTGGATGCATTACGACGTCGACGGGGAGGTTATTTCATCTGCTAGCATTCCGGGCGACAAACTTCAGACGCGCTTGCAGACCGATCTCAGAAACTGTCATCCCGAAGAAAGCCTGATTATTAGTAGTTGTGCCCACCGTACTAACAAGCAACAGCAAAAGACGCAATGCGAGTGAACCGCATACATTTTTAACATTTTACTGTAGAGTAGTAATTCATTGCATGTCATGTTACTGCATGGCATGTTATCAGGCCAGTCTTCTGCCTCTATTGGCGCTCTGTAAGGCTAGTTGCTAGACTAACGTTTTCTGGCGATCATAGACAAGCAAATTATCACAAATCACAGACGCCCCCTCATATTTTCAAGTTGCCGAACACGAACAGCAGCGGTCGTTGAACTACTTTTCACTTAACTCTGCAACTTCTTTTCATGTAAAGAATGTACGTGGAGAAAATCAAGAGGCACACTCCACGAATCCCACTATGTAAACGGAGGCTGATTTTCGCAGCCTAGCACAGCGTTCCACTGTGATTAACAGAGGTGTTGACTGGGACGCACCCTCGCTCAAAATCTGGGACCTGCTGGTCAAGGATGTCCATGTGCAGTAACTCTTTATGCGCAAGTCACGATGACTAAGCAGATGGTCATACCTTGATTTTGCTGCCAGCCGACAAAGCGTTACCATACCCAGCAATTTTGGACAAAAGCATTTTTTCAATGAAAAAGGGTGTATGAACGTAATTTTTTAACATAGTGCAAGATTTCACTATAACAAAAATTATATCTGCCGAGCTCCCGTCGGCAGGCTTGCATTTTTTTTGCTATTAACGTTTTTGCCATTGTCAAATACTTTCCTCATTGGTTTTCTGCAACAGACTTAACTGCTCGATGCGAGTGATAGAAGAACTTCAAAGAAAGATCTTGCTACACACCGAAATAATGGACCATTACGTTCAGTATTTCTGTAACAGTACCTTATAATATACAAATGATTCAAAATTTTTCTCCAAGAATACTGGTCATGATCCTAGGAAAGCTTTTTAGGCACTTCGCGCAAGACCATGGAAAAGAAGGTGTCCCTGTACTCACTGCAACCACCTTCCTACCTACTTCGCTACCATCATTGTCGTTATCGTCGTAATCACTGCGCAGTCCATAGTTTCAATGCCAGAAAATTTTGCATGATTGGACTCATTTTGTCTCATGACCGCGCGCCGTTAGCCAAGGCAGTTCACGCCAAGTTGACAGTCCTCCCACACCGTCTTCCAGGGCATCATCTGCCATGACTAGGCTTTTGTCTTCTGACTGCTGCTTGTGCCAGCCACCTTAACAGCCCATCTTCAGAGGACAGATACAAGAGGAAAACCTGCATCTGCTTCTAAGGAGCCCGAGGAACCTTTAGGGCATGAAAGACTTGAAAGCAGGCGTCACAACCTTGGGTGCAGTGTCAGAGTCTCGGGAAAGTGCGCAGTGCCACAGTATATTTGTGTACCCTGCAACATGGCTACATCACTCGCATGGCTGCCTTGGCCACCTCCATGGACACTACAGGGTGCCTGCGTGTGTCGACATTCAACGCTCCCCTGGAACCACCGTTCTCATCGCGGCTGCACTGCGGACGAAGTTATGCTGATAGTTCTGTCAAGCGACGGAAGTATACAGGTACACAGACACACAGTAAACAGGTGCTTTTGAACCTAGTCTTTAACAAAATGCGCTATCGTGTCTAAGATCGAACTTAAAGTCATGATCTCATCAGCTGAAAGTCACAGTAATAGCCATAGTCACACCGATTTATCATTGATGATCCGGTGCACATGTTTTGTTTCCTATTTAGGAAGCGAAGAAAATTCGAAGAGTAAGTGTTTTCACATGGAATAGCGAAATATACAACTTAAAGACGACGTCTAGAAAAAAGATAATCAAACACAGAGAACTCGTTTAGATGAAGTGGGGACAGCGTTTCTTGTTTGATTTGGCAAATGGAAAAAATGAGACAGATATTTGTAACTAGACTAAAACCTTCAAGGTATGCAAGCTGCAACGAAGCACAATCAGTCTCGTTTGATTTTTAGTGATAAGGAAACATCCATTGCGTTTCCTCCGCTTTCCAAGCTACATTTTCCTTCTGGCAGTAGTGAAAGCTTTGAGTGCGATGACAGCAGTCCTTTCATAACGACTAGGCTGTAATATCCTTTTGGAGCAATAATGTATGCTATGGTTTCATTACAAAGTTTCCATACTTGAACACCTCTGCGTTCGCTTGCGAACGAAAGCAAGGCACTAGCGGTAGACAACGGCCGAAGAAGCACCTTTGCTGTCACTGTGAACCTAAGATTGACCTGTTCGTGCACCTTTCTCATTTATCTGAATAAATACAAAGAGTGGAGACTGTGCAGAGGTTACGAGTGACGGCAGACGCGAAGATATACAGATCGGATGAATTAATATACAGTTATCAGGGTATCATATTTACGTATTTTCTTCGATTTGTGTGACAAGAGTGCAAGCTATGTTTCCACTATTACTCGCATGATCTTGTGTGTGAAATTTTTGCAATCATGTAACTGAGGCGTACAGTTTAGGCTCACAAAACTGCGCGCATCTTCATAAGTTATAGTGTTCTGGCTATTGTTACTGTAATACAAACTCATGAAATTTCCCCCAATTCCACGCCACATGAAGTGTTCGTTCACGTAGATGCATACGAGTAGTTCGTGTGAAAAAACTGCATAAGCATCACTGCAGGCGTATCGTGAGAATACTGTTCGTTAGCGCTTCATCCGTGCTTCAACATACGTCAAGGAGAGCGGCCGCGCCAGAGACATAAAAGAAACGAAGAGAACGACGAATGGCTCGAGGATATATGACGGGACCAAGCGAGCCGCCTCTTGAACGAGCCAGCAGGGAGGAGCATTATCCGTTCCCCACAGTTCTCCCAGATGGCGCTCGGCAAAGCCGGCGCCCCTCGGCTTTGCGTGCGGAGGATCGCACCACCGGCATGGAGCGCCGGCGATTGCCGCGACAACGCCAGAAGGCGGCAGTGGCGGCGGCACCGCTAGTAGCAGCAGCGACAACGCCGGTGATGCCGCTGCCAGCGCGAGGATGACCCGAGACAGCGGTGACGGAGTCAGGCATGTGGTGATGCGGCACCGGATCGGCGGCAGCGGCACGGCGTCTCCGTAGTGGTAGCGGCGCCCCTCCCGAACATCGAGTGGGACAAGCCTTGAAAGTGGGCTTCACCCTCCGTCACGCGGAGCCCGCGGGAAAGGCCGACCTCTGCCGAGGTTCGATCCGAGAGCGGGAGCGCAGTGCCGAAAAGCCGAACCTCTGCATCCCCCCGCCGCCCGGTTCCTCTTCGTTCTCTGGTTGCTTCGCTCTCTCTTTTCCCGCCTCCGGCCATTGATGAAGGAGTAGTGCCGGCCGCGCGGATGCCAGTGAGCGGGCTCTCGGACGTCGCCCAGGTCGTCATCGGTTTCCTCTGCCATGGCAGCGCTATCAACGGCACGGCCGGCGATAGCGGGTGATTGAGGTCGGCTCCTTCCTCATCGAACGTGGCGACTGACAGCGACCGACGTCTGCTAAGGCAACACTCGCACGCAATCTTCGCGGCTAGGACGGTGACTGCAGGCCATTGCAACAACCAATCTTTGATTGTGCATCCATTCGTCTTCTTGTTCACCTACAGTGTCGGCAGTTTGTCAACTCGCTGAGTATCGCGAGCGCGCACATTCAGTGCCCAGGCCAGAAGGGAGTGCCTACACGTGAAAAAGTGTTGTGACGAGTCAGAGCTGCTAATGTGGGTTATCGCGAAGGGTTCAGTGGCCAGGCTTCTGCGGGCCGTACTGTAGACAACTGTCCGCGGGATCTCATCGCCTATTCGGTCTGGACGATTGGAATACAGTTCACAGAAAGAGTCGGATACGTCTATTGCTCGTCAACGTAGAACTAGGTACGTCAGGAGACCGAAAATTTAACCAAACGAACTTTACGGGATATGCAACGCCGCAAGCATCGTCAGGTGAGTTTTAAAACCAACTTTTTTTTTTCGCATGAATAATTTAGACGTTCAGCACTTGTGTTGAAAACTATGTACCTCGACCGAGTGTCAATAGTCGCATTTCTTGCTAGCTGCCAGAATAGAAGCGTTTCCTTTTTCTTCTTTCTTTTTTGATTTTCTTTGTATTTGGAATAGGTCTGCACCTTTTCAGCCGAAGTTATCTGTGCATGTAGCGCTGAATGGTTTGAAACTAATCAGTATGAGAGTTTTAGCAACGTAGGCGAGTGTTTGACGGAATCCCGCCTGGCGAGGAGGGAACATAATAACATAACATCCGCTGGCATTGAGAACAAGGAACTCGTACGGGCCCCGAAACGTCAATCGTTTTTCCTTTTTGGCGAGTTCTCCTCTTTTCTGTTATTATGAGAGTTTCAGCAGCACTTCTATTAACACCCGTTTAATCGGCAGCATCCTAATGTCAACATTGCATCGGTCCTCTTTCGAAGTTTGTGAGAGGACTTGCTTCCTCTATTCTGATCGCGTAGTCAGCAGTGACATTGGCAGCATAGAATAGGAGTAAGCCATGAGTCATGACGATGTAGCGTACCATGTTGTGACTTTCGAAAAGAAGGATTTTGGAGCGCCGGCATAGGGAACACCTTGCGTCCAATTTGTGGAACGGTTTCGAAATTAGGATATTTTTTTGTTTCCTGAGATTGAAAAGCTCAATATGCTAGCAGGGAAGTGAAAGTGCAAACTAACACTTATATGAAGATTTTGCGGCTTTCTTCTGCTTAGAACATGTTTATAAAAAGCCTAGGTACGGAGGAAACAATACGTATACATTAAGGTATGATGCGATACCACACGATACGATACGACGCTATGAGATGCAATGCGTTGGACCTGTATAAAACGCGACACTATACGACATAAGAACCATGCGATCCAATGCGGTGCGATAATATACATAATGAAATAACCTGAAACATATGATTCGATGCGATACGATACGGTATTATACGATATTACACGACACGATACGATTTGATACAACACGATGTACACGCGTCACTTCTGCGAGCACACACACTTCTGCCAGCTGATACACCATTTTTCATCTCGGAATTGCGAAACCGCTGTTGGATTCGCACTCACACTAGCAGCTGGCAGAGGCGAGCTTCTTTGACTAATTTGCCTACTAAGAGCAAAAAAACTGCACTGGTTCCTTATACAGTGTTACTGGATAAGCAAGAAAACGAATATGGAAGAGTCATGCGGGATCTTAAAATATCATAGTGAAATAAATGCTGTTGCACACATGCACAGGCAAGATTCAATATCTTACATTTTTGTTACTTAAAGGCTCATGCTATCTTTAATGCCATCCAACAGCTCGCTGGACTAAAAACGTCTGATTTTCGCTGACACTGAGATCAAAACGCGTGAATACTGCCGTCGTGTTGTGTGTTTTTTACGAGCCGAAAGGTCAAAGCGCTGTAGCGTGTGAGAGCCCGGTGCCAACAGGCAATTTCCACAGATGGCCCCGCGCTTAGCAGAAGTGTCCCTACTTAGATGACAAGCTGCCGCCGCGATGGCGCAACGTTTATGGGGGGCGCAATGCGGGGACCGAGTAATCTCTGGCGTTTATGGCAGGTGCCGACGGGGGACATTTAACTCGCGTGCTACGCTCGCATTCACCGCGGAGCTGTGAGCTAATTAAGCGAAAACAAGATGGAGGCGGGGCTACTAGCGCAGTCGTTTACGCAGGAACGGATCAAAAAAAAGAATCGCTTGAAACACAGCCAGGGTTTAAAAAAGGTGAGAACTGACTAGTTCTGCCTGTATACCGAAGGTTCACTTTCAATAAATCTATATGCGAAATAATCCGTGATTTCTCCAGCTCATTAGATAAGCCATGTCTTTTTTTTTGCAAAACGTAGAAAAAAGTACAATATTGCGAAATCGCATGCAAATTAAGTAACAAGTTCTAACTTAGTCCGAAAGAATAAGGCTCGCTTCCCAAAAATTGTTCACTTATATGCGTCTCTTTAAGCGCGAGGGTTAAGTGGAAATGCCTAAATCTAAAACCGACAGACCATACAGGAAACTCTGATACTTTTTTCAAACATACTGCTTGCATAAACGAATTGTTCAAGAAACACTTACTCAAACAAAAAAATACTGCAAATGCTAAGAGGCAGAAGCAACAGGCACGGATTAGGCCAGCTCTGCGTTGAATAAAAAATAAAGGTGAGAAAAATTAGCTGCTAGCCAGCGTTTTGATAAGGCCACTTTTCTTTTTGGCTCCGTTGTCGAAACGTAGGTCAGCCGACTGAGGCTTTCCCCTTTGCCCTTGTTCAATACAATACAATTGTTCAATACAACAATTACACCTTTTATTTCTTTCATGTAATATATAAAAAAGAATCCTAGGACAAGCAACTAAAAAATAATTGTGTATGCACGAAAACAAGGATTACCACCACGCTATCTTACTGATAATCTTTGAGTTTGATTAGAGTTGTGATAAGCCTATTATTAAAAAAAAGCAGACTTAGCGGCTGTAAACTGCCAGCATGATGCATCCTTTTCTTTCAAGCTAGGTTCCCAGCTCTGGAGATCTCTAGAGTGGAGGTTCAGGCTATTTGAGACAGCATTTCGATGGGCATACAGCGCTAGAAAAATACAACACAAGCGATAAACACGGATGACCGGTCGTCCGAACCTCGCACTTCCGTGTGTCCTGTTTCTTCCGCTATGTGTACTTATCGCTATGCGGAGATTTTCAGGAGCCCCACAATCATCCAGCAATGCCTTTGAGCCACCGGTTGTGAATATTGCAGTTGTAAGCGGATAAGTAACATAGCACTGAGGCTTTTGGGGAAAATACTCGGAAAAAAGTTCGCCAAGCGTGAAATAAGTAGCAGTGTTTTTTCTCAATAGAAGAACCGGCGATGAGAGTTGACGGTGTCCTTAAATTTCACTCGAATGCGGGAGAGCTCGTTCCCGCCCATAATAACAGCGCTAAATTTACCACAAAAAAACTTGTATGAAAAAAAAAACGCTACGTAGGAACAGCGAGCGAGAGAAATTTGCGTCGCTTCTTCGCATTCATCGACTGCGCCTGGCGTGATTGCGTTCACTTGTACACGCACGATTCTCCGTTTGCACGCGTTTGCACTCCACTGCTGGACGCTTTCTTCGGAGGACCGGTGCGGAGCACCAGAATAAGCTGCCTCGTTAGTGCTCGCCTGACTGTGGGCTCTGACGGCAAATGCACGGCAATGTCTGCAATTCAGTGTTCCTCACGCTGCCTCAGGGGCTGCGCCGACAGCAGCAGGTCCGTGACCAGTGAGGGAACGTGCTTTGGCAGTAATTGTATGAGCAGGCTACCAACCGAAAGCAACACACTGCATGTCCTAAAGGCGTAGTCTTTCGCAATGGTCAGAATTAAAAGCCTTTCCAGCAGCCAGTAGAAAACACCATCGAAGGTACTCCATCCTAATGCTATTTTGATACAGTTAATTTCGGTTTACGTCGGCACCAGCTCACGAGATTACTGTTTATGGGTTAGTCACAGCAATGGAATATATGTTTAACGTCTTTAAGCTGCACGTGGGCTGTGGGAGACGCAGTATAGAAGAGCTCCGTATTCGCTTAGACTCCCTGGTCTTTAACTTCCACCGTATTTGCATGGCGCACGAGCGTTTTTGCGTTTTGCCTCCATCGAAATACGATAGCGGCGGACGAACTTTGGATCCGCAATCGAAGGCTCAGCAACCGAATGCCGCTGTCACCGAGCTACTACAGTGGGGTCGTCGGTAAAAATTTGCATCCATGATGGCTACAGTGCTCTATACAATCGGCTTTTTCTCGATTAACGTTCGAACTCACACTTGGCTATTGTTCGGTAATAGCTAAGGCTTTTAGGCACAATAGGCAGATATTGCGAGTATATTTTACTTCTTATACATGACTGCTGGTTGACAGAGGCACTACTGTCGAGCAAGCTGTCAAACGACGTCCATCCTTGATGCGCTTGGCCTCAGCACGTGAGGCGCCGAGAACAAATAAGTTTAAACACACCAGAAATACGCATTAGGCCATGCTGCAAGGCAAGAAATAACGACAGAGAAATGCCAGATGTAGTGGTTGGTGATTTCCCGCGCGAAAAAAAGTGAGAACGGCCGTGGAAGTCAAGTGCTGATATAGTGCCCCATGAAGCTCGCGTTCGTGCCCATGAGGTCTTCCTGATCGGTCCCATTGCGCAGCTTGATAAAAGCAGTAAAAGATGGGCCCGCACTAGAAAGGCGATGGCTTCAATTTTAGGGCAGACACTAAGGCTGAAGCGTTGTTTTTAAAGGGGAACGCTGTTTCTTTTTTTTTTTCTGCACGATACTGACCTCCCGCAGCAGTGAAGCAAATATATGGTCCCTGAAGAAACTCCGCATTGGAAACAATAACTTTTATGGCAGCGCACTCTGGACACTATCGCCGGCCGCTGTATGGCTATTTTTTACTTTCCTCCTTCTTTCCCGACACTTCCTTGAGTCTTATACACAGCTGTAGTCGTAAACCTGTCAGACGCCGAGGCTCCGTTAGCGATGGCGGAGCAAGTGCAGATTGCGTGCGCCGAACGTGCAGTCCCTCGAAATGCGATCCGCCAAGTGTTTCTTGCCGTGACTCAGCACCATTAGGAGCCGGCGGCTCGCAAGAAAAGTGAGGGCGCCCGATGAAAAAAAAAACGCGGTTTTTGTTTTAACTAAGCTGGCCCGGTTGCCGGTATGAATGTACGCGTGGCATACGTGCGGGAAGCTCGGCTGGCCGGGCATTGTAGTGCGACCAGTTGCCAGCGTTTCCAGCTGGAACAGCGTCTCGTGTAGGTCGCACTTAGGGATATCACAGAGTATTCCACATTTTCTTTTACTGTCGGTTGCATTCATCCCGATGAGCAATCCCCACCATTGCATTTTCTTGCATATAGCCGGGTCAACGCGTGCGTATTTCACGATGACAAGCGAAGGAGATTTTTTTGCGCACTAGCGACGGCAATTCGAGGCTTGGAAGAGGACGAGGTCAAATCGATGGTCGCAACAAGGTATCTGCAAAGCAGTGTCACTAAAATATAGTCGCAATCGAGAACTCTTCATGAAAATTACGTGGGAGGCTGCATGGATCGCGAAGCCCCAGCGGATACTAAAGTGAAGCAGCCCATTCAGTTAATGTGAGATTAGCGCCTACTTTGTAACTGCCCTCCTGGGTGCCCTCCTGGCTGCGACGCTCCGCCGCTTAGATCCTCGTCCGCTTACAGAAGCCAAGATTCTGGGTCCTTGGACTAAACCTTTATCGCAGAAGACAACTGTGAATGGGCTTTTCAAGTTCGTGAAGGACTCTGAGTTCAAGGCTGCAAACTTTCAATGTGTGCCCTGTGTACTCGGTTAGTATTGGCCTAGGGACACGTGAAAAAGTGATCTCTCCCTGCGTTCTCCTTCCCACGTGTAGGATAGCATACTGGCTGTCGCCTAGTTAGCCTCTCTGCCTTTTCATTCATCTTTCTCTATATCAATCTCTCCTTTTCTTTCTCGTGTGGCAGTAAACTGTCTCGCTAGGAAATACTACAAACTGTTTCTAACTAAGAGACGCTACGCTATTGGATGAGGTGAGCCTTGGCATGCACTTCAGCCTCAAATGAATCGCGACGGGCGAAGAGCGAATGAGTCAAGGGGCATTTCTTAGCGGAGTACAAACCTCTAGATAATATAAAAAGCAGATTATTTATACAGACTTCTAAATATTGTTTTTATTAAGCTTTAAATTGTTAATAGCGACTCGGGGCTCCACACAACCAGTCTAGATATGCTCTCTTAGTGTTAGGTCTCACAAGTACACAAAGTGAACTAAAGCCGCTTGCCCTTAGCGTATACGACGAGAGCGCACCACTAGCTGGTTCACATATATATTATGACACTGCGTCACGCGCAAACGTACAAACACAAAAAGCTTGCAGTAGCCGATGAATGCTTGAGCGGATACCTGGCTGACGGGAAGTGTACCGAGCATCACGGTCTCGGTTAGAGCCTCCGGTTTGAATTCAGATGCCAAGCTGGCCTACGCCGAAGGGTTGGAGACACGGTAGAGTGGCCGTGTCCCCGAGCCGGCAGCTTTGTACTTTAGTGCATAGTTCTCTGCCTTTCTTCCCGAAGTGTTCTTACGTAATGCACCCCTACGCTTTGGGGCAGTAGGTCATGCGAACGGGTAAGCGACGACACCGACAACAATGCGAAACTGAGGGAACTACGATGATACTGCTAGCTCTACAAAAACAAAACATTTATTTTCATTATTCAATTTTACCGAAAGTTTCGTTCGAATGCTATACGTAACTTCTTCCCGCAGCTGGATATGAAAGATGGTCCTGAAATATTGTGATAATCAATCTATTGCAATGAAAAAATCTCTGTTTATGTCCTCGCGAAGTTGTAAAATATTGAAAATTTTCGCATGGTCGAATACAAATGACTGTCCGTTTTTGTGTGCCCTAGCTGGACAGCTGGTCCACTTATTATAACCGGAAAATTATAGTGAAGCTTTTACAAGGATATCACATATATGCAGTTTTGGAGGCTTTTCAAACAAACCAGTTCTTTATTAACCTAATCTCACGTGAAGCAACGTATGATGGCCTGTTTTCGAGCACAAGCAAGCAGTCAGGCTGGAGGCTATCATAATAGCAGCTGATTGTTTGGGGCGCAAAAACAGGAAGATTTAACTCCAAGGTGCATCGCTGTTTTTTTTTTCTTCTTTAGAAACAGGTCAGATAGCACCAGTGCGCGAGATTTAACGTAAACTTAAAAAGGATAAGAAAAATGGGCTCCTTGAACAAAAAGTTATCACGAAAATACCATTTTGGAAAGCGTGCTAATTTTCGAAGCAATACACCTGGCTGAGAGGCTAATACTACGGATAATTTCGGCCTTCTGGGGTTCTTTAGGACTGCACCAAAGTTGGTCCACTCGTCTGTTTCTGCCCCTCGTCTCTGTCGGAGTGCGGCCGTTGCGGCTGGGAGCCTTAACCGCGAACACCTCATCAGCAGCAGATCGCTATAGCCCCTGAGCAACCTGGGCGGGTCAGGGATAGCGTGTCTCCCGTGGCCGCTAAGCATCCGGAAAGGAGCTGACGACCGTAAACCGAACAGCCCACGGGCTCTCTTCTGACCATAACGTGCCGCCGATGAACATCTCACGATGAGTGGCGCTAATGGAATGCGAGTTGGTGATGCCGACAGAGTGCAATGAGCAGTCAGAGAACGTTAAGCAGAACTACTGTCCGCCTGCTCCTCCGTCCGAAACAATCAAGCATTCAATGTGATTAATTGACACCGCTCGGAGGTTAAATGTCATAGGAAAGACTCAGACCTGTCGGGCGAGCTATGCAAAACGAGAGATGCGAAACTGCAAGGGCCGACTAACACGGCACTAATACTACGCCGGTAGCGTGCAAAGCGCGAGTCTAGTAGTGCGAGTCAGCTGAAGAAATTCATTCCCGTGTAGTGCCGAAAAAAAAGATAATTTGTTGTTGCTGTTGTTGTTACCCTCATACAATGGCACATGCCCACATAGCGGGATTGGCCAAGAATCGGGGGGCACACAGAGAGTTTTTCAGGCAAATATATCCTGGACGAAAATAAGATGAGTGCTAAGGAAGGAAGAAGTAAACCAAAAGGAAGAACGAAATGAAACGGGAAATGCATAACGCAGCTCATTTATTTTGTATCAGGTACCTTTTTCTTCGTCTTCAAGATTATTCCCTGCTTCGTTTTCACCTTCTTCCAAGTACATCTAGGCAACATATATAACCCATCCTCAACCTACTCGGTATTGCAGGCAGTGCAGGCTACACGAGGCCATGCACACAGTACTGTCGGACCCGAATATATCGAACTCGAAGGGGTTTGCGAATAAGTTCAATGTATCGACAATTCGATGTATAAAATGGCAATAGGTAAGCTTATCTGTAACCTCGAAGCAAGATTACCCATCACCCACCCTAAGACGCGCTTCTTGCAGCGCCCCGCTGGATAGGCGTTGGTAGGCCGAACATGCAAACCGTCAAAGCCGCAGTGGACATTTCTTTGTAACTAGCCACTGCCTTTCAAAAGATGTCTCCTGCTGTCACAAGTGCACAATATATAGAATAGTTGATCATTAAAATTAAGGTGCAGTTGGTTTCCACACGAAGCGAGCGCAGCACACCAGGCAAGGCAGCACTATGTTTCAGTTAGGTTGGCTCCAGTGCGTGACAAGCACAAGGGACCGAAGGCCACCTTTAAGCAAACCCCACATTAAGCTCGTTACAAGGTTCCACAGCACTAGAACTGCCAGCAGGTGCCCAAGGCCTCGCCGCCAACCCGTGCGGAGACGGGTCGCAATTTTAATTGATCTAAAAGTGCCGTTGGGAGAAGGGCGACTGGCCGACACATGGCGAACCGTTTCATATTTCAAATGACCGGCGAAATTGTAGTCCAATATACTGCACGAATTTCGTGAACTCATACATAGGTTTCTCAAGGGGATAATCTATGTGCGCGATATAGCAAATAATTTGAAATATCCGGCCTCGAAACGCCCGGGCTCGACATAAATACATGAGCGGTCCTCACTGTTCTTTAGGTGAGCTTAGATTTTGATCACTTTTGAGGTCATCTCTGCAACGCGCACGCAGAATTAGGGTCGCGAAAATCTGGTCTGCGAGCCTTTGGATGCATTCCTGAAAAAAAAAATGCTTATACATACTACTTACGCCATGAAAGCTTTTCCTTTCTTTTTACTAATGCAGCGCTGAATTGAAGGCTTGTGAATGAAAATAAGATAGTGCTGTTTGGCCCCGTGCTCTAGTTTTTTCTGCCATGTGGCTTGTAGCTTACTAATGAGATACCAGCGTCAGAGAATCCCTATATGCGCGACTCGTCGTAATTTTAAGGCACGATTGACACCAAAGTAGCAGCACTTTCTACTGTCTAATTAAGAGCAGGGAGCAAATAAATTTGTGGCAGGTTAGGACAACATGTTAGGCCATACTAGGGGCTCAAAATACGACTCTTGTGCACTGAAGTGGGGTGGCGAAAAGAAATTAGGTGTAATTGAAAGGTTAAAGGTCAAACGCAACGGGCACCGCATATGCGGGTTGTGAACAATGCACACCTGTGAGAGCTGTGCGGATGCCACCTCTTTTGTCATTCCGCACAGTGAATTCGCAGTATTCTGTGAAGCGCCATTCGTTGTACCAGTGACAACAATTGCGCAAACACACGTCAGATCCAGGTTCCCTACTATTCGTTTATGTTGAACTACACCTCGAGTGTGTATGCGCATTTGACTGAGGTAAATCCGCGCTGATAAAAGGACGGCCTACAAAGCCATCACATTACATTAAATTAGACTAAAACTGTGGTGTCAGGTCGGACTGTCCCATTGGGCGTCTCCACAGTCCTGCCCAAACCACAAAACGGCCTTAGAAACTGCGCGCGCGTGCACGACGGTATATCTTTGAGGAACGGCTCTGAGGTGTAGTTTAGACAGCATAGCATTTGCATAGCCTTACGAGCAGGTATTCACCAGCGCACATCGCCGTCTCCCTCTCTCTCTCTCTCTCTCTTTCTCCAGACACAAACGGAAGTGGCAGAGCGCGCAGAGAAACGCGTTTAATTTGCTTAGAGGCCCAGAGTTCCTTCGCCGTGCGCAGGGCGTTATTCGATTGTCGGCATGTTAATCAATTCCGGCTGCTGCAGCGCTATTAGAATGGCCTGGGAGCCAAGCTGCGAGACGCGGGGCGCAGTCGGCGCGCAGAGCTGGAGTTATTCTCTCCGGGTCCGCACAAAGGATGGGCAATTAATCTTCGTATTCTGAGTCGCCTGAATAAGTAGGATAGAAGGACAGAAACAAGATAAAATGGGTAAAACAAAATGCGCTTCAGTTTCCCAAGGAGATATAATTACGCCGTTATTCAGTTCGCGCCTTGTGGAGCAGCGCCTGAATATATTTTTCTAAAACAAAAGAATTCAAGGAGCAGATTAAAGAGCCAACCTTTTTCTCTGACATACTCTCTGTTATTGTTACTAGTTTTTTCTTTAATCTTTCCAGCGCGCCCAGCATAACCTAGTTTTTTTGTGTTAAGCGGGATTTACAGCGCAAAATAAAACATTGGAACGCGAGGGCGCTGAGTGTTAATAATCCGTCCGCATTTGATTCAAGCTGCTTTTTTCGGAGCTAAGCAGTTGTTTTGGCGCCTACAAACAGTAATAAATAAAATAGAATAAGATCAATTTATAAACCAGAAATGGTAAACAGATGAGAAACAACATAAAAAAACTGTACTGAAGGAAATTCCTGCTCATGCTTATGTGACTCAACAAAGTCAACAAGACATCAATAGATGGCGCTGATTGCTCTCTTTCTATTCAAAACAAAGAAGCGCTCGCCTTTCTATTGTTTTCACTGCCGTTGTGCGCCCTATATTTTCAGCACTGGCATTTTTCAGGACGACATATTCGCACTTTTCGTATTCTTTTCTCTCCCTCTCTGCATGCGCAAGCGTGTGTGGTGTGTGTGTGTGTGTGCGGGTGCAAGGGGGGGGGAGGTTTGTGCGTGTGTGTGTGAGAAACCGAGAGATAAGGACCATCACGTCCCTGCAGCTAAGCTCTTGTTGTTAGGGCTTAAAATTGAGGGGAGGGGGGGGGGGGGCTGACTCCTAGCAGATTTTCTGTCGCGCGTATTCGGAAGAGTCAGGACGGTCGAAAAACCCTGCGATCTAAGCAATGAACTGAATTCCGGCTACACAGCTTCCTAACATTCTGAAGAGCAAAAGCAACAGCAGGACACCGCCGGCACACAAGAAATTGGTGTTAGGGCATGCTTCCGCGCACCTCGGTCCGGACAATTTTTCTTGTCTTTTTTATTATAGGCATTTGTACCATGAGCGCCTTCTAGCCGTACTGCAAGAGATAGGCAGTTCATTTTCTTCGCGTATTTTCGTCCCGTCTTCGCTGCCTATCTTTTTTTTTTGTAGAAACTTGCGCTTCTTTGCTCATGCACCGCCTTGGCACTTACTTCACCGGGCAACGCCTGCTTGATATGCGCCACGCCGACATAGCCATCCCCTGCGAAGCTCGTAGTGTCCAAGCTATGTTCGCACCTCCCGCGGTTTGTTTTTTTATCCGTCATACTTTCTATTTCGCTATCGTTATTTTTTCTTCACAAAAAGAGGCCGAATGGGCAACCAAGGCGGCTCGAAGAAACGGGAATACGTGAGCCTCTTGTACAAAATCCTCTCGCGCCTGCTCGCCTTTCACCGCCTTTCAGTATCGGCGAGACACGCATATACGTTCGACTCCCCCCCCCCACCCCCCACCCCTTCCCCCCCAAACAACGCGAGGTTTACGCCTCGGCGCTTTGCCCCGGGTACTCGTCCCGTTCGCTTTGTTTTTGTGACGTGGACTTTCCGCATCGCTGATCAAAATGACCGGAGCGCGCACGCCTCTCGCTGCTGGTCGGGAGAGCCTGGCCCGAGTCACGGAGAACGGCTATATAGCGAAATGGCCGGCGCGCCATCAAACGAGCACACTGCACGTAGCGTTTGGGCATGCCAGGCAACGGGAGCATGCTCTTTTTGGGGCCACGCAAATGTCTTCGCATACATGAAGTGCGGCCCGAGAGCGGGGCACGGCCACGTTAATCTAACGGCGGTTCTGGTGCACTTTCCCCGGGTCGTGTTTGACTTTTTATTTTCTTGCTTCTCAGCCTTCTTCTTTGCCCTTCCAGTGCTGCCCAATGCACAACGAAGCAGCTTGTATGACGGGGAAGGCTTAGAGAAAACCTTTTGGGGAAAACTGTGGCGCGGTTGTGGGATAGCAGTAGTGAGGGGCGCTAAGGAGACAGGGATGTGAGAGGCAGTAACATAAGCTGTCAATTTCGACTTTAATTCAAAATTTGTTCGAACGTCTGCTCACCATGTTGCAGCTTTCTTTCAAATTCACTATGTCTAAAACAAACGGAAGTGTCGTTTCACGTTGCATACGGAACAATAATTCGCAATCCTTAAGGACAGATTATTAACGGCATCATGTTACGTTTGAGCTTGCATCGAGCGTTGTCATAAAGTTGGCACTTCTTCCTGCTAAAAAAGAAGGAAAATTTTTACAAGTCATTCATACCCAGAACGTAGGCCAGTTGAAGCAACCTGCCTCAATCTGTCGTCGAAATATGTGATATCATTCTGCTTTTAAAGTCACCTCAACAAAACTTTTATCGCGTAAGCTGCGCATGCTGCCGTTTATGTTTTTTTTTTCAGATAGCTTTCTGGTTGAACTGACCTTTTCTAATTCCAATGCTCTTTTTTTCTGGTGCAGCACATTATACTCATCTGCAGTTTAGCTTTATCCATTGCGACTTCTTATGTTTAGCTGGTTTGACTCTTTCAGCGTTCTATTTATTGCTATGTGTTTCTATTGTAGCTTGTAGCCTGCTGTAATACTCGTCAGCCTCATTTATATTTCTACTTCGTTCTATAATATAACCCGCTTCGTTCTGTAATGCTTTCGGGCCCTGAGGTGAACTAAACAAAACAAAATAAAAATGAACCACCATGGAACAAAGGCGGCTTACATAGCTTTCGGCATGCTCCGTAAAGCAAACTTATAGCCAGTATAGTTGGAAGACAGTATATATGCAGTTCTGTCTTTGTCCCAGTGACGTCATCTCGTCCATTGAAGTCACGTACAGCCCACTACCCCGCATCTCTACCTCACTGTGGGGAAAGCAATGAGCGTAACTGAGAGCCGGTTGTTGGAAACGGGTTTTCAATAGACGAAATGTAACCATATGTTTTTTAGTAAAACAAATACTGAAAATTGAATCCCGAGAGTGGCCAGTGTTCAGATTCATATTACGGGGTAATGTTTCATGTGCAAAACTCACATTTTCACTACAAGCTCGAAAGCAGGATAGGAAGAGAAATTCTCATCGCTCAAGCTTTAAACCGCTATTTTTTTCACTGTTTTGCAGCAAGGTTTTCAACAAGCAGAGTGAACAAGAGTCATAGAATGCGGCTAAGGCTAGCGGCTGGCAGTACTCGAAAGATTTGCCACTGATTTTGAAGTAAAAGAGTACCTACTATAAACGACTCACGCCGATTCACAATACGTTTACTAATCTGCATCTCAATCTTTGCCACCAATTCCGTTTCATCTATCCAACTCGTCTTTGCTTGCGGGAGACCAGTGTAATATGCTGCGTTGTATGTCCTGTCACAAAAAGCCACGAGTGACAATGCTGAGGCCTGAAAAAGTTTATTACGGCCGTCCTGGAAAGATACATGTTGCCATTCTGTACGAAGACGGATGCTGCGTTTTCTCGTTCATTATTAAAATGTTCTTTTTCTTTGCTTTGCAAAGCACGCTTCTCTGCATAAAGATTACTCAAGTGGCGAAGCTTACTTTCAAGATTGGGCGAAGCGCAGGAATACTAAATTTCGTGGAATTCTAACCCCGCTTGAACCCTGACTTTAATGTGCTTAGCTAATTTCTATTACTGAATTATAACTGTCGAGTTAAAGCTTTAAACTCTGTAATGGATAAATAAAGGAACTCAGAAGTACTATATTTGTCATAAACCGTTGTTCACCGTGGCATTTCACTTTGCGTTTTGTCGTTTTGATCCATAAGCTCTTTCGTGTTCTGGATGTGCACACAACAGTTCCAGTGCCTGACAGTTCTTCGCACCCTGCCAGCCCGACATAACCAGGTGAGAGGAAATGTCAGGCGAACCGTTTGTCGAGGCGATTGTCCTTTTCCTCCACTCATGCATCAAAGCAGAGCGCACGGCACCAACGCAACAAGACTCAGCAATGCCGCATGCGCGATGATCGTTCGGCATCCACGACGACAAAACTGTTTGCTCAGCAATGATGGACCTTTTATATTTTTCCTCCCGCAGTTTTCAAGAACATGCAACGTGAAGAACAGCAAGAACATGCAACAGCAAGAACAGCAGTGGGAAGAGAAAGACATGAAAAGGACAAGGAGCAATCACCCCGCTCTTGATCTGCACAAACGGCCCGCAAAAACAGAAAAGCAAACAATGCGCGCACTTCCTCGAGGCGTTTTTTGATCCTGTCGATTCAAGAGCTGGCGGATGGCAATCTTGGCATTCTTTTGCGAAGGCAGAACGCGCACTCATTTCAGATTGCATTGTTTGCCGCGCACGGTCTTTCGCAAGCAACGGGTTAAGCTGGAAAGGAAGATGGGAAGAGAAGCGGGAACCAACAACGCTTCTCGTACTCTCCCAGCTCAGGTTTTTCAATCTTCAGCGCCAGTGTGCGCGCACGTCTGAGCACAAATAGGATCTCTAGGCGTTTCTGTGAAGCGTTAGCGGTTGGAACAGCGTCGCTCTTCACTGCAGCGCTGCTCCAGATATCGATATGATGCCACGTGCCGGTAAATGAAATTCTCATTGCCTCGTATTTACGTATCTCCTCATCTTGTTAGTTGTTTACTCAAAACGTCAATCCCACAACGCGTGCTTTGAAGCAACACACTCTTCATGCCGGTAGCGATATTACAGTAGTTTTTGCATCGAGCGCCAGAATTTTACAGGGTTGCTTCATTCGTGCTTTTGTTATTTAGAATCCTCTTTATAAGAATGTATTTTACACTTTAACAAAATTAAACTAGCGACTTTTTTGAGGCACGAAGTAGACTTCAGGCATAACATCATTTGGCACTTCTGTGAATTTGTCGTTGTCCGTAACGGTGACTTGAAATGCCTCAGAAGCTTTAAAAGCAATATGCCCTATTATTAGTGACTGTGCGGATAGTGGGGCAGATCCGGCCGGTTTTAGGTCATTATTAACATATAAGTGACGCTATGGTAGAGCAACTGCCGGCGGAATAAGCCCGGCTAATCCGACCTGTAGCATACAGCAACTCAACTCAACTCATTTCAAAAGCAAGATTAAAATGATTCTATCTGAAACACTAAATTGGTTCCAGGAGGTGTACAAGAAAGTGAAACGTGCATTGCGCTGAGGGGCCTAGAAACTCTTGATAAGAGATAAAAAATACACCTGAATTAAACTTGGGGGAAAACAAATTAAAGCTGAAAATGTGCGTTACCGCCACGTTTATTGCAGTTTCCGCCTGTTTCAGCTGAAAGGCCACGAACTTATCTTTCCACCTGCAAGCTGCAGCTTAGCGTTATGGGCGGCCGCTTCAGCTGAGAGAGATTGTTGGTTTCGAAGCCAACACTCACAGATAAAAATGACCCGAAGTGAACTCCGGCCTGGCGCCCGGCTCCTTGAAGGGTGTGTTCTTGGGAGAAGCTCTGTCAATCCCGCTGCGCCTCTCACCGGCCAAGCTCAGTCGCGGATGACCTGGAAGCAGACTGTGAAGGGTGGTACGTACCTTTCGGCCAACGGGGACCGGCACCACTCTCGCACCTGCAGAGAAGGTGGCGAGCTTGCTTCAGCGTCAGAGCCTCCCTCACGTCAGCGCCACTGTGCCTCCGCGACGACGGCACCACTCTCGCGAGACGCACACATGAGATAGGACGCGCAACTCGTGCCTAACATTCACAGCAACAGAATCAGAAGCAGTGTTAGCAGCAATGATAAAAAATGGCCTGGCTTAGCTAAGGTTAAGCCTAGGATGCGAAGCATAATAGATTTGTGAAAGGGATTCGGTATCGCCTGCCCGTAAGTCAGGCTAGTCTCTTCGTTGTTTAGCAATCTCCTGGAGGAGCGGGAGTTAACCTTGGTGGTCGCGGCCGCGCGGCGACCGCGCGAGTTGAGCCCCGTTTCTCCATAGCTGGCGTGACGTCAGACCACGTGCTCGGCTGCAGCGCCCCTAGCTGGAGGAGCGGGAGTCAGCCTTGGTGGTCGCGGCCGAGCCAGGCTGGGATATGGTTGAGCTAAGTAGTGTCCATATTATGCTTCGCATAAAATATGGGGGCCGGAATTGAACTTTACCGTGCAAGGCGAAGCAAATTACCGACATGTCGAAGGAACGGTTTGGTCAAAGACGCTTTTTCAGAGCATTTCGCCTCAAAGAAAAGCCGACCACCAGAGCGAGGAAAAGCTTGTACCTATTGCAAAACTGGCCGGCAATCGGCAGGGCTAGGGATTGAACCCAGCACGTCCCTTGAACACGATGTGAAGGCTGCATATTTATCAGACGGATATCAATAATTATGCTAGTTTCAACAAAGCTGGCTGCTCTCTGATGGTCGCCTGTGTGAATACTTTTTTCATGTTTAAGACAAATATCTGCGACACTGTACAGCCTGAAACCGAAGAATGTTCACTGGGTGATAAAGGTGGCCCCCTTTGACAATCTTAGAGCAACTAAAAGGGCAAGGACGTGCGAAAAATCAACGAAGAACAAAAAGTAAAAGGAACAAAATGAAGCAATACAATGTTTTCAAAGAAATCTGCTCAGCGAGATATCGATCCTGTCTTCTCAGCGAGAGAATACTTGATATATTTCTGCGTTGGTGACTTAAAACAAAAACCCACAATTCGCGTAGAAAATGCAGCAAAGCGAGATGACGAATAAAAAACGTTGTAGCGGCTTCCGGATGAATTTAGGTAATAAAGGCACGCTTAACCTTCGTTATTGCCATTTTTGCAGCTGAATCCTTAAGAGCCCTGCATTTTTATATAATTTGCCGCCCGAATTGTTATGATTTGCGCTTAGCATTTCTTTTGTTATTTAATTTAGGATGGCTCTCTTCGGCTCTCTTGTCACTTCGAAAAAAGGCCAGAGCGCTAAGCACGGGTCCTAAGACGGGACAAGAGGGAAAAAGTGCCGGGCACACGGCACTTAGACCCATTACAGTCATTTAAAAAGCTACAGTAAAAGCTGGACAGCTTAGGTTTATCATGGTCTTTGATAGTCTTTAATGCGACAACATTAGAGCTCTCGTCACACCAATGCTCCGTCGATGTCCGGTGTCACGAAATTCACTGATTGGTGGAGGTAGGTCAAGTGACCTGTTGACGTAATCACAACGTGCCCACTGCGGCCGATGTAAGCATTACTGCCAGATTGTGAGCAACCTGCTCACCGTGGCAGGTGGTAATTAAATTAATAAGCGGCCGGAGAGGTCGCGTGACGCTGTGATGCCATCACAATCTCCCCACTGAGCTATGAGCAACCTTGTTTCTAATAGCATCAGAACTCACGTCAGGAGCAGCCCGGGAGCATCCGGTGTTATGATAGTCGCTCATTGGTTGACAGAGATATGACATGCTTGCGTTGAACAAAGAATGTAAGAAATAGAAGTGAAAAATGAGAAAGAAATGTGGTATATGCAAACGTAGACACCGTCGCAGCATATGGGATGTCTGCTACTTAAGTAAGCAGTCCAAATATGGCAGTTGGTGAACAGACAATTGCAAAAGGAACTGATGCAAGCGCCACACAGAACTTCCAACTTCTGATAAATATGTGAAACATGATGCTATCTCATTTTTCCTCTTAAGCTGTATTAAGCGTCCCCATATTTTTGTTTACTAGTAAATGAAGTTTCCTGCAAACTTCCTTCAGAAGAGTACATAAAGGGCTGACCACTACAGAAGGCGGCAGCAATCCTTTGTTGCATCACCAAACCCTGAGACAAAATATTTTAAATGGAGGAAGATTGTTATGCTATGATAAGCCTGATTTGAAAAAAGTATATATATATATATATATATATATATATATATATATATATATATATATATATATATATATATATATATATATATATATATATATATATATATATATATATATATATATATATATATATATATATATATATATATATATATATGTGAAGGGAGCCAACAGTCACCGAAACCAAGGTGCATAGGGGAACGTTTTTTTAATGTGTTATGCTTATCAGTGGGATAATAATACTTAGATTAATAAATCGCTTAAAGAAAATTACTTATAAAGCAGCAGAAAAAACAACCATGCCGCCGGTGGGATCCGTATCCACGACCTCTGAATATCGCGTCCGGTGCTCTTGCCAACTGAGCTACGGCGACGGCTGTCCAATCTGCTGCTCTCGTGGGTATTTATGTTTAGTGGGTGTAAGCGAGCCTTGAGAGTGTTCACCAGCGCCAACCTCGACCATAGCGGCGGACGTAGCACGTTTTGTAATACCGCGAGCGTGACGTAGAACGTCATCTAACGGCGAGGGCGGGAACTGCGCGAGAGCCCTCTTATGCTACCTATGGCATCAAGACTGCCAGAATCGAGACCCTCGTTAAGCTATTAGCACATAAGTTAAATGAAATGAGGGGCCCGTATGACAACCTTATGAAGGGAGCTAACAGTCACCGAAACCAAGGTGCATAGGGGAATGTTTTTTTTATGTGTTGTGCTTATCAGTGGGATATTATAGTACTTAGATTAATAAATCGCTTAAAGAAAATTACTTATAAAGCAGCAGAAAAAACAACCATGTCGCCGGTGGGATCCGTACCCACGACCTCTGAATATCGCGTCCGGTGCTCTTACCAACTGAGCTACGGTGACGGCTGTCCAATCTGCTGCTCTCGTGGGTATTTATGTTTACTGGGTGTAATCGAGCCTTGAGAGTGTTCACCAGCGCCAACCTCGACCATAGCGGCGGACGTAGCACGTCCTGTAATACCGTGAGCGTGACGTAGAACGTCACCTTATGATTGTTGTTTTTTCTGCTAAGTAATTTTCTTTAAGCGATAGAATAATTTAAGTATTATTATTCCACTGTATACACAACGCATAAAAAAATTAAACATTCCCCTATGCACCTTGGTTTCGGTGACTGTTGGCTCCCTTGATAAGTTTGTCAAACGAGCCCCTCATTTCCTTTCACTTGTCTGCTAATAGCTTAACGAGGGTCTCGGTTCCGGCAGTCTTGATGCCATAGGTAGCATAAGAAGGTTCCCGCACAGTTTCCGCCCTCGCCGTTAGATGACGTTCCACGTCACTGTCGCGGTATTACAGGACGTGCTACGTCCGCCGCTATCTACAAGGGTGACGCTGTTGAACACTCTCAAGGTTAGCTTACACCCAACAAACATAAATACCCACGAGAGCAGCGGATTGGACAGCAGTCGCCGTAGCTCAGTTGGTAAAGCACCGGGCGCGATATTCGGAGGTCGTGGGTTCTGATCCCACCGGCGCCATGGTTGTTTTTTCTGCAGCTTTAGAGGTAATTTTCTTTAAACGATATATATATATATATATATATATATATATATATATATATATATATATATATATATATATATATATATATATATATATATATATATATATATATATATATATATATATATATATATATATATATATATATATATATAATACATGTTTCTAAAAATTACATTGGTTTCAGAAGAGGCGCTTATGGGTTTGTTATATGCACCATGATCCATTGTCATTTTTCTAATAATCTCTTTGTGTCTAGCGCTAAGCCGTTATATAAGATTTTGTTTTCGCAGATATCTTCTGAAGTTAAGCTCACTCATCAATCTATTTATTTATTTGTCTTTACGCTGATATTACGCTCAGCCTACTTTAGACGTTTATTTCAAATTGGTGACTTGGGCTGAGCATCTGTTGTTTCTGATAGAGTAAGGACCACCGGGTGCATTTACGTCCAGGTGAAATGTGAAACCATGTATCTTCACCCACGTCAAAAAGCCCCATGGAGCCGAACTAATTTCGAGCGCTCACTCGAAAGCCGAGCGTAGCTTTATTCACTTAAAACCCGCCAATTTCGGAAACGAACTCTGAGTACAGTTTGTCGTAATCACGAGGTACAGACGCTCAGCCCCGTTTGTCCACGCGAACTGAAACATAATCAATCTCGGCCGATGCGTAATGAAGGGCTTCGATGGAGCATCCCTGTGATTTTCTCTGTCGCGTGCTGGCTTCCAGCAAGGCTAATCGGCGGCCTACGCTATCTTCTTGTTTATGAGAAGCCGAAGGGGGGAGGGGGGGGGGGACGAGGAAAGCGCGAGAATTGAATGAAGGTGAGAACTCGAGAATGAATAATGAGTTTTTGTGAAGAAAGAAAACTAACACAGACCCGTGGAGGTGACCTGATTCTGCTGTATTATGCATTTCTTTTTTACTTCGAGACCCTCATCTACTATTCGCTCCTGGTGAAAGGGCTCTTCTAGCGCATATTAGTTGCAGATAGAGTGCCGCCGCAGAGGGAAAGTGCTCAGGATAAGAAGCGAATGAAGTTCTTTTTCAAGCTTCACGCTTTCCACGTGCACACTATCTTTGTTAGATGTTGTACTGCTTAAACATATTTGCCTTTATTTCTTTTCTCATTAATAAAAGTTAAGCAGGCAAGAGAATTTGGATCGCGAACTTATTTAAAACTGAATTCTGAGCGTGAGCTGGAAAACGAAGATAGTTCGAAGACATCAGCGAGAGGGACAAACAAATGCGCTTGAAGTTAAATTAAGCCCGCGCGTTCGATAGCATTTTAATGCGATGGTATTTAGAGATCCCTGAAAGCCGTAACTATACACTTTCTATGCGTAGAATCAGCTTGGAAAATTTTGCTAATTAGTGGGTTTCGCCACTTTCTCAATTGAGTATTGTTATCTCATTGTTTTTTTTGTGGTATTTATTCCTCTCCTTCCTAAATATTCCACTCTCGCAATGAACCTCGCAAATTCCTGTCGTCTTTTAGAAAGGCATGACGAATACGCGACAGCAAACACAGTAACTATGAGCACGTGCAAAAAAACCCAATAATAACTGAAGCCAAATAAAGCGCAGAGGAATGTCACTCTTCTGTGGTAGTGTTAGTTAAAAAAGAAATGAACTGTGTAATCAGTTCAGGCAAGAGATAAATTTTGCTACAGCAGGAAGTGGCTCCGGATATAATTTCTTCCTCTAATCAACAATGGAATAAGAAGTAACATTCTCCGTAGTTTTTACGCGATAGTGTAATGAGCTCGTTTTGCTGAAAACCCTGCGTCAGCCGGAAAAATCGTAGAATTCATGAAATCAGAATATAGAAAAAAAAAATAACAGCCGCCATTTGGGTTCAAACCCACGCCTTCTGCGTAGCAGTCGGGTACGCAATGCATAGGTCACGAAGGGTCGTTGATCCAAGCGCGTCAGAGGGGAGCCTAGTGAACGCGTTGTGGTGTGTATGACATAGTAACGTGTGTTTGGAGGGTGTACTGATGTTTTGTAATTAAAAAATTTTATGCTACTTAGGCGTCAGAAACTGCGTGGAACGAATAGGCGATGTTATGGCGTTTTATTTTAAACAAATGGTGCGCGTGTGCATGAGTGTGTAGTGACATAGTGCAACTTATATAGTGATTGGTGATTGGCAATCGACAATTGTGATTGGTAATTGGTAATTTGATCGATAACTGCGATTGCGATCAATGACTGTGATCGATAATGTGATTGCGGACTGGTAATTGGTAAGAAATGAGAAAGAAAAGCAGTAAAATGGAAAAAAAATGGAGAAGGTGCTTTCGCGTCGTCTCTTAGGGCGAAGCTCGAACGTCCTTCTAATTTTTCTTGGTTTCGTTTAAAGTTGGCTACTGTGTGGCTAGAGCTAATGCTTACGGTTTAGAGACCACACCAACGAGCTAATTATTACGTCCTTTTGTCTTATCTTCCTGCAAACTGAGAAGGCTTAGTGTTGCTCGAGATGCGGACGTTAAGCTCGTGTCGCATACTTTTCGCATCTTTCTGCTTCACGCTGTTCGTCTCATAAGTTTTTTATTCACTCTCTTTTCGTCTGGCGACAGTGTTTCGCAAGAAACACTTTCGTTCGCAAGAAACAAGGAGACCGAATTTCGTATTCCGCCGCCCATTCGCTGCCAACGCTTATGTAGTGGCCATCCTTACAACTGCCTCGGGAAAAAAAAATCCTGCTTGTGGCATATTCCTGGCAGTATAAAAACGCGGCGTCAAAATATAAGGAGCGCGACCAATCTTCAAGCACCTCGGGTGCCCTCGCCTGTCGTGTTCGCGCGGGATTTATAACCTGGACTCCCAGCCTTCCCCCTCCTCCCCGGCCATCCTTTACACCCCTTTTAGCAACGCCTATGCCAGGCCGCAGGCGCGCGTGCCCTAAGCAGGATTAACGGGAGCCTAAACCACGGGCGGCTTTCCGCCGACCAGCGTCGACGTCTCCGCCTCGTTTGTTTTAAAAGCCACAACAGCGGGAGAAAGCCCTGCGGCCTCAGAAGCGTACAGCCAACGTTGAAAGGCACGGCTTTAAATTACCCGCTTTACCGCCCCTCATCGTTCGCTCTCTCACACTTGTCCCTCTTTCTTCGTCTTACCATGAAAAGGTATCGTGTTGCCGCTTGTCGTTCTCTCCTATGGGCCCTCGCCCTTCTTTCTTTCATTGTTTTCTTCTTTAATGTTTCGCACCCTACGCCGTGCTAAACACCCCTGCGCGCTTATTCTATGCCGGAATTCACGGCTGCTTCTGTCGGAAAGGTCGCCGATTGCATTACGCTAATGGAGCTCGGTTAGTGCTAGCGCCTCGGGCGTTTAACTGGCCTCGTCGTGGCTGTCTTCTGCAGAATGCGGAATTGTACCGTATACACTCGGGTGCAACGAGGCCGCAGTTGTAACGCGAGGGGCTATTTTTCATCATCCAAGGCAAGTTTAAAATAAAGCTAATTTTGAGATTCGTAGTAGCTCGCTCTCGCGTAATCACATATTTTTTTTTTGTTTTTGCTAACTGGTTATAAATCCGAGTATGTGTCGTATGTTATCTGCCCACGTAAACGCGTGCGCGTGTTCGTGAGTGAGCACCAAATAAAGGGAGACAGAAGTGGAAGTCTGTGCATCACTGCACTAGTGTTCGTTATTAAAGATAAATGAAGGAATATTCAGCGTGGTTAGGCCTAATGCAAGTTAGGTGTGCTAGCACTTCGGTTTTCATATCTGTTATGCTGCTAGGTTCGGTTTTCAAGGTCAGGCTGATTTCAGACAAAGATAGGCAAAATTGATTATTATAGGGCCTTGCTGCTAGCGCTCTAGAACTGGAAGTAACGCTTAAGCTCTCCATTAAGGGCATGACGCGATAGCGTTAGTGGGTTGATGCCCAAACACGCGGAATCGGTCATACTTTACGTTCATAATTCGCTGGGAGTTTTCATACCACTCCTGGCACAGTGGTGCAGCAGTTATGCGATGTGGAACTGTGCTGCGATGGCAGGTGCTGCCACCGGTGGGACTTGTGAGACCCACTTTCCGCTTGCAGAATGACCTCTAGTGACCAGTCGTTAATTTAACTGTCGCCCGCCACGGTGTGCAGTTCGCTCACAATCCGGTGCGCAAATTGTGATGACGTCACAAGGTCACGTGATCTAGGCTGCCCAGCTGCCACATAGGAGTGGGTTACATAGGTAGTCCACCTATGTTGCTTCAGGTCACCATGGCTTCAGAAAAAGATCCGCGAAATCGCACAGTGCGAGCCTGAGTGGTAACGCATGCCATAAACTGCGGCAAAAATTACATTTCACAGCACAGACGTTTCCTGGCAGAACGCTGTCAGCATGCTTACATGCAGCTGCGCAGGTCTCAGATTTGCAACTCATTCAGTGTGTTCTCTTTACGGGGAGTGAATGCACCCATTCGGGCTCCATCTCTAGGCTAAGTGATTTTGGTGCTCTTTGGGCGTCCTTTTTTGCTGGCTCTTTTTGTGGGCAGCGCACACAAAGGTTATCTCTTCAGCCGTGCTAATTTTCCTGGGCTTAATTTATCCGTTACGTTTGTTTTCTTTCCTTTTGTTTTAATGGCCAGTGCATGTTCTTCGGCTCCTGGTTCTGTTCTTTCCAGCAAAGCAAGTAACAAAGTTGCGAATTTAGGAACCCGGGTCTTCGTTCGGCGGAGATTGCTCATGTTTTCTCTCCTACATGGCTCTAGAAAGCTGTAGAAACCTACGAAGCTCAAGAAAACCGACATACATGTGCTGTGATGTGAAAATACCATACATTTTAGGGCACAGAAAGAAATTGTGCATAGAGTAGAAGAATGCCGAACAAAACTGACCGGGAAGGTCGGAGAAAAATATATATAGTACGATAGAAAACATTAGAGTCCTACAAACAGCAGGTGCCGACTAGAAAGAAAATTTGAAAACGAAAACAAAGGATAAGTGTAGAGACATTGTTCTACGGCCACCATAAGTTAAAAATAAACTTGCAAGAAACAAAGCCTCGCACCTTGGTTGACAGTGAGCGGCGGCTCATTCCTTGATTTAAGAGGGGAAAGCAAAGAAAAAAAAAGATAGAAAGAAAGGAAATAATGGACCGGGCGCACTGCAGTACCCCAATACGGTGGCAGGCCAGTGTACCGCCTAAAACAGGGTCGGACGTGATCGCACTACCGCGGTAGGCCGAGCAGTCGTGCTGTGCCCCGCCTCCCGTAGCCGCTTTTAGCCGTAGCCGTAGTCCGCCGGGTGGCCAGGGCAAGACGTGAGCGGCTTGGCAGACCAGCGCGGCCACTGGATTCTTCCTAATGGGAGCACGGCGCTGCTGGTTGCGGTCCTGTCTCTCGCTTCTTCTGCTGATTTCTTTTTTTTTTTTGCTATTTTATGACCTACTTTTCTTCACTATTTTATGAACCTCTTAGCACCAGTTAAATGGACTGAAATTGGGCGAGCCGGATTCTGGGGACGCTACGTGTCGCTAGTTCGGCTTCTATTCAACCGCCTGAAAACGGAAGGGTCACACGCCGGCACTGATGCCATCAGCAAAGTGCAGCCAAGTGCCATATGTAAAAGGACGCTTCTCAGTTTCACTTCTGATGCAAAAAGAACTGGAAGGCTGTGCGTTCGTGCGTGCGTGCGTGCATGCGTGCGTGTGTGTGTGTGTGTGTGCGTGCGTGCGTGTGTGCGTGCGTGCGTGCGCGTTCGTGCGTGTGTGTGTGTGTGTGTGTGTGTGTGTGTGTGTGTGTGCGTGCGCGTTCGTGCGTGTGTGTGTGCGTGCGCGTTCGTGTGTGTGCGTGTGCGTGTGCGCGCGTGTGTGTGTGCGTGTGTGTGTGTGTGTGTGTGTGTGTGTGTGTGTGTGTGTGTGTGTGTGTGTGTGTGTGTGTGTGTGTGTGCGTGCGTGTGCGTGTGTGTGTGTGTGTGTGTGTGCGTGCGTGTGCGTGTGCGTGTGCGTGTGCGTGTGCGTGTGCGTGTGTGTGTGTGTGTGTGTGTGTGTGTGTGTGTGTGTGTGTGTGTGTGTGTGTGTGTGTGTGTGTGTGTGTGTGTGTGTATAAGGGGGATTTTTGCGGGGACTTATCCGAGCATAGAGCGTAGTCATTTTGCCCTATTCATTTCTTTTTATATGTGAGCATTAGAAGCATTAGAGAGCAGCGCAAAAGAACGACACAGAAAATAACAGAAACATAAGAATACAGGAAGGGCGCTCAGCGCCCGTCCTCTGTTCTTATGTTATTACTGTTTTCTGTGCCGTTCTTTTGCGCTGCTTTCTAATGTTTCAAGTACGAACCAACTAGCCCAAACTCAAATTTTAGCATTAGAAGCCCCATCATGAAGAAAAGGCGGCGTCTGCCATTGTGCGCTGTGTACTGGTGGGTATAAAAATGGAAAGAGGGAAATCAACCTCTCCACTTGGAGGAGAGAAGAGGGTAGTTCACACGGGAAGAATCCAGAGGATGGCTACCGTGGACGGAGCAGGTTCTAACGCAGGCGGAGGAATGTGCAACCTGACGGTGGTTGCCACGGCAAAACCCGGCGGGTGGGTACATTGGAAGGTGCAGTGCCAACCAAACAATGCCAAACAGCTTCCGCCGATTATTGAGCTAAGACAGCAACCTCAGGTGTTCAAGCGCTGCGAGCGAAAATCATGAGCATAGCTCTGGCAGGTGATCCCCATAGACCAACCTAGGAGGCAGGTGGGCCACCTAGGCCACGTGACCTTGCAGCGCTGTCACAAACTGCCCAGCCTGGCAGTTAAATTAATGATTGGTCGCTCGGGAACAGCAACCTGGGCCATGCAAGGCCCACCGCTGGGAGCACCTGCCATCGCAGGGCAGTGGTGCATCGCTTAATCGCTGCATTACTGCGCCAGGAGGTCCCCATAGACCAACCTAAGAGGCAGGTGGGCGCGGATCTATGAATGCAAGGCAGAGAATGACCAATTCTGCACATATGTGGGCATTAACGCATTAACTCTATCGCGTCACATCCTTAAGGCGGAGCCGCGGTGGCTGAGTGGTTAGGAGCGTTCGGCTGCCAGCCCGAAAGACGCGGGTTCGATCCCGGCCACGGCGGTCGAATTTCGATGGAGGCGAAATTCTAGAGGCCCGTGTACTGTGCGATGTCAGTGCACGTTAAAGAACCCCAGGTGGCCGAAATTTCCGTAGACCTTCACTACGGCGTCTCTCATAGCCCGAGTTGCTTTGGGACGTTAAACCCCCATAAACCAAACCAAACCTTAAGGCGGAGCTTAGGTGTACCCTCCAATTTTCTTTTTCAATTCTTTCCCGCAGTCTAGATAGCAGTGTAAGCCGCAGAAGCATACACACAAAAAATAAATAATCATGGGCATGTAAATAGCAAGGCTAATAACCTGAACAGACGCTAAGGGAGCAACGTCGTGAGTCTCGTGTCGCGTATGAAGCTAACGGTTTCTGCGTCCGCTCTAGCGCGCAAGAAGCACGAGGGGCGCTCAGACAAAGTTGCCTGCATGCCACCCTCTCCCTCTCTTCCCCCCGCATTGCAGCATTGAGCATTGAGATTATAATAATAATAATGACTGGTTTTGGCGGAAAGGAAATGGCGCAGTATTTGTCTCATATATCGTTGGACACCTGAACCGCGCCGTAAGGGAAGGGATAAAGGAGGGAGTGAAAGAAGGAGGGAAGAGAGAGGTCCCGTAGTGGAGGGCTCCGGAATAATTTCGACCACCTGGGGATCTTTAACGTGCACTGACATCGCACAGCGCACGGGCACCTTAGCGTTTTTCCTCCATAAAAACGCAGCCGCCGCGGTCGGGTTCGAACGCGGGAACTCCGGATCAGTAGTCGAGCGCTCTAACCACTGAGCCACCGCGGCGGGGCCATTGAGATTCACATATACGCATTTTATACGTACATTGCGTTCTCCACCACCAGATCCGCTCCGGGGACAAAACAAAAAGAAGACACGGCAGTCTGCGCAAAATAATAGCAACGCTGGAAACTGGAGCCCGTTAGACGGAAAATGCCGCCAACAGTGCGACTGCATTATTCAGAAAAAGGCCTGCCTTTCCACCCCGCCCCCCTTCTCCCCCTTCCTGCCTCCTCCTTCATTTCTGTGGAAGAAGGAAGAGAGGATCAAGTATGGCGCCGGCAGTCGCCAACCACGCGAAGCGTGATTCATGGCGATGAACGCCACCAGAGGGCGCCGCGAGCGTCAGCTGCTGCTTGCACACTAGCTGCAGTACTTCTAGTTCATCTTCTATCGCGTGTTCTTTTGAGCGCACTTCTTTCGCTGCAGCCTATACTGTTTCTTTGCTACACAACCGGCTTTGCATTGCTCTTCGGAGTCCGGGCAGGCTCTTTTGAATTTCTCTGCCGATGCTTCGACAGAGCAGCTCCACAGCTCTGCGCTTTCCCGCTCACGCCTTGGCCTACTTCAGATTTCGGCGGTAATGGCTGCCCTTCACGTTTCAAACGCGAATGCTTCGACTGCCTGCCTAAACCTTTGCGTACTTTCAAGTATACGTGGCGTTAAAAATGAAAATATGCGCCGAAGTGTACTGCACTCGTATATTTAATCCATTCGCCACAAGCTTCGAAGCATTTTGTAGAAGTCCAGCTCGTTTTCTACGACGCACTGAACCTGAGGTATTTGCGCACATACAATGCATTTGTCTTTTTTTTTATCGAAGCCTACTAACAAACCCTCCACTGACCCCCTCCCCCCCCCCCCTTCCCCAGCTTTTCCATCCTCCGTCAGTTTTGTTTCGTTCTGTTTTTATTCGAGTCCAGTACTGCAACCTGTTCTAACGGAAGGTCGTCTCCTACATCAGGAGTCGGACTCTACGGGCTGAAACCGGCCTAGTTTGCGCTGTTATTGACATCAGTACAGAAACTGAAAGAAGCATATCCGATAAAGCTAGTATGTAATAAAATGTAATTTTAATACGTCAGACGACGTAGTCCTGCGTCCAATAGCAGTTATCAAAGCACGAGAAGTTTCAACTGCAGGATCGTTTGCTCCACGGTCGTTACCTAGCAGTTTTTTATGATTCAAAGCAACATAAATAGCATGTCGTTCGTAAGGAGGACTGGAACATTTTTGGCTTGTTTTCACATTCTTTCTTGCGTAAATTAGATTGCGTGTTCTAAGCGCCAGCATCTGACAGCTGTGTTTGTGAGACTCTCTGTGAAGAGCAAGCAAGGTGATAGCAAGGACTTAGTAACGGTTCGTTCAATAAAAAACAACGTAGCACTAAACAATCTTTTATTTTAACATCATTATCTCTGAACAGGAAGCAGGAGAGGACCCGGACACAGCTTCACACGGAGCTTAACTTGGTAATTCATTGCCACCCTCTTGCACTGTGGTAAAGGAGATTAAATTTTTTTTTTTTCCTCCGTTCGCATACATAGTTTTTTTTTATTCCCTTTCGCTCATGATTTGCGCTAGAATTATGTAAGCTGGATGCGTGCTGTAATACTTCGCCCTTCGGTGGCTATTGCCTTCCGTGACTCTCCGAGATGCTTTACGAAAACAGTCGGTTTTGGCGGGGTCGGAGGCTTACTGTGCTTTTGCATTTAAAGTGTACGCCAGCAAACTATTTTATTGAAATAGAGTGGGCACTACTACAGAGGCATTTCTAAGTACGATGTAGCATTCTCAAATTATCTATTTTTTGTCCCGCGTTTTTTTTTTTTACTCATGCAGGCATTTAGACTACATTGCAATTTCTAAAGCAACTCTTTTTGTAGAATGTGGACGAACGCGAGGTGGTCCAAGAGCAGAATCATAAACATCAGTGTCAAGAAGGGGCATTGGGCAGTGGTAGAATTATTGAGACTGTTTTGCTAAACGTGCATAAGTGAAGACATTAGGTACAGCTTGTTCGGGCTAGTTGGTAAAACTATGCAGCGCCTGCAATTTACTCAAACGAAGACCGCACACAACTAGCGAAGAAAATGGCAAAGTAGGAGACGCAGCGCCTTTAGTGAGCAGAAAATGCTAACATGCGCAGAGATGTGACGCTAACCACTTTTTTTGTTCTCATTTATTTACTCGCAGTGCTTTTCCTTCATAATTATTAGAACCGCAGTGGGAGGACACCTTGCCAATGACAAGGAAATAGTGATTAACTGTGCCCACTGGTCGATACACTGTGTAACAATCAGTCTTCGTGGTCCATTTCCTTCTTTCTTCTTTTGTTTTCCTTGTAAATAATCAAACTGATCTGTAGTAAAAAGTCTGCCTGATCTCTTGAGAGCATTTCGCGTTATCACTCTGTGCTAGATTGTTTCGGTTTGTGTTTATACCCATTATTTTCTTCACGCTTTCGTTCTATCTCTGTCAGCCTCACTTCAAGCTCCCCTTCAGGCACCCCAACAGCAATAAAGGCACAGGAATAGCGGAAGGAGACAAGCGATAGAATGATTGCAGAGAAGAAAAGCGGCCAATAAAGACGGAACATGAGCGTGCTAGTGGTATACGCACGCCCAGTGCGAACTATCCAAACATGAAAAGCGCGCAGGCCCACTTTGCACCGAGGTCGGAACGAAAGAAGAGCCGCAATAGGAAGTGAAAGAAAGAAAAAAGAGGGCCGTGTGCAAACAGAAACAGATGGCGGAAGCACGCGGCCTACTTGAAAGAGGCGTTCCGGGCCGCGCGTTGAAATTCACTTCCTTCCGGTATGGCGCGCTGGTTGCCGGCACCTGCTCGACGCTTCCGCTTTTTTATTCCCCGGCCTAACTGCGCTGCGGCTTCCTGCAGCCTTCGCCCGTTCACGGTGCATGCACGCACGCTAGCACGCTACCCTTTTCTCCCCTTTTTCCCTAACTTCTCGGTGCGAGCCGTGCTGCTGAGCGGCTGTGGGGCCTGCGTCCATTATGAGGAGGGAAAAGCGGTAGTGTGTTCTCTCTGAACACCAAGCAGACGGTCATACCGGAACGTCAGTGGTGCCATTTGTATGCAGACATGACGTGCTTCCATAGAGTAGGGAGAAGGAAGAAAAAACGGAAGAATAGGCGGAGGTACTGGCGTAATAGAATTGTGCAAGGGGAAATGGCAGATTGGACTATTCCATCGCAACGCCTTTGCGTGTGCATGAGCTCGCCGCTTACTATATATATTATAAACAAACTAAAAAGAAAACGCACAGATGGAACCGTATGCTGAAACAAAAAAAAACTGTTCCTACATTTTTGTATTTGGTCAATATCGGCTTCAGATAGGCCGCTTTCATCACTCCCATTTATTTATTTATTTATTTATTTATTTATTTATTTATTTATTTATTTATTTATTTATTCAAATACCCTCAGGGCCCGAAGGCATTAAAGAGGCATTGAAGCGATAAACAGCTTTGTACTGAGACCTGCAGTTGCTTGAGAAACGTGTGTTTAAAGAACGAAGCGCCCGTGACAAGGAGAAGGTTTTCATGTGCGGTTTCCCAACTGTTTCTCGTTCTAAGATTGCTCTCGCAGTGGCTCACAGCAACAGCCGTCACTTCAGACATAATATCGAAAATGAGATAAAAAAAAGTGGTCTTAGCTTGGCAGCCAAACAGCAATGAATGAAAGAAAAGAAGCTTGAGCAATAATCTTTTGGTCCTGGGTAACCCCTTTTTCTTTTTCCTGAATCTTTGACGTGGCGCTGTTTTACGCAGAGCAGCGGAGCATAAAACTACTGTCACACCGGCTACGAATCCAGAAATTCCAGGTAAGCGAGAGAGTTCAGCATCAGTAAGTTCTGCTTTCACCGCATTTAAAAGGCTCGTTTAAAGACGGTGCAAGGTTCTCAGAAACAAATTCGGCCAACAATTAACAAAAATTTGGAGGGGGGGGGGGGGGGGGTTGGGGGCACCTAATCTGCACCTTACGAGTATGATGCGATAGCGCAATGCAATATTCCCCATATATGCAGAAGGTTAATTCCCATGCGTCAATTACCATACATACCGCTGACCTGCTATGGCAGGTGCTCCCAGCGGTGGGCCTCGTGTGACCCAGGGTGCTCTTTCGGAGCGACCAATCATTATTTCAACTGTCACCTGCCGTGGTGGGCAACTTGCTCACTATCAGGTGTGCAGGTTGTGATGACGCCGCTAGGTCACGTGACCTAGGTGGCCCACCTGCCTCCTAGGTTGCGCTCTGGTGACCCCGTATCAAAGTTACGATCGCGATTTTTCGTTCACAATGCCACAAACCGGCTTTTCTGGTGAACGGGCCCTTAACGCTGTCGCGGCAAAATTTGGCAGAGACACTTAAGCCTGCATACGTGTGAAAATGCGAACGCATCACTGTACCTGGGTACACTGGCACTCACCCGCACACGCACGCGCGTATACGACACGGCCCGGAAGGGAGTTCGCCGAACGGTTGCATCGCAATTTTGTAACGAAAGTCTTGGAAGGCGTACAGTTGAAGGTGCAAATGTCGTCGGTTCGCATCCCTAGCGAAAGCTAGCATATGTAAGCTATATGCAATGAGAAATCGTATGACACCACCACCCGGAACGCTGTACAACAACCAGGGACAACTCGAGAAAGAAACTTGCTTTTGGTAATTTTTTTTATAAAGCTAAGGAATCCTCTCATGACTTGATGCTGCAAGAACTACTATTATTGAACAAACTTCAGCGCACAAAACAGGGCGGAGTAATACGAAGCGACACACACAGAATAGACACATGTGTACTTTCTTCAATAATAAATCCGTACCGACTATCCCAGCTCACTATTTTTTCAAGGACGTACGCTCTTCCCATGACGAAGGCAAATTTACTCGTCAAAGCATTACCGTCACCCTTGTTCACCTTTCGCTGCTGTTCTTCGACCTGCAGTTTTGCTTGGCACTCCCTAGAAATGCTTCTACAGAAAGCTCAGCGTAGTGTCAAATAACCTGACAGCCTGACATAAGAAGGCAGCGCTTAGCAACAAGTAGTGACGCGTACAAAGAGTATGGTGGAGCTGCCATAAAAAAACGTAAACCAATAAGCTCCTGCCTGTACCACTAAAGTATCACAGGCTTAACCCAATCGTAATATAAATGAAAAGGCCCGAAGGCAATGTTGTGCTTTTGCCACCCGTAGGTGGGAAAATAAAAAAATGGGGTAATGCTACTAAGCGACCCACAGCCGGGGGAGCGGGCCCGGGGAGACTCCCCTGATCTCCCCTGGGACGTAGCGGAGGGGGTGGGACATAGGTTGTGGGAATGGGACTGAGGGAAGGGTTATGGGTAATGTGATGGGAATGGGGACAGCGAGATATTGACCCTCATTTTATCATCGCTCGACTCCTGTCTGGCCAGGACAGGGAGGGCGTCGATGTTGTCCAATGGTGCGGCTCCACTCACGGGATGCCCGACCACCCAACGACGCAATAGCTCCGACTCGGAGACAGGGAATCCTAACCCGGGGCAGCTGCCTCGGGCTCCTCCACGACTTTCAGGGGTCCGGTTCGGACTTGCGTAACGCTGCCCAGCTACTAACCGTCAAGTGTTTTTCGCGGCTTTTCAGACTCCGGAAGTATGTGTGGTGGATCCAGCCAATGGAATTAGACTCCCGGGGACCCACCTGTGCTTCCAACCAACCAACCTTGCACTTATTTCCTCCCCTGGCTTGCTCCACACCTACTGAGGAGGGAGTGTTCAGGGCCGGGCTGACCGGGCCACAAGCCAAGAACCTGGCCGAGGGTGAGATAATCCGGGCCTACTCCACCGCTACTCCACAACATCGACGGTTTTCGCATCGGTCGTACTAAGGTCCCCCTTACCTCGGCGTCCCGCGCTCTAGCCTCACGGCCCCGCGGTCAGCCATCCCTGGCTGCTTCCCCGAGGACATCGCTCCCAAGGAGCCCTTCTGCTGGAAACCCCCGCGCGGACCTGGCGTCTCCGTGGCCAGAAACCGACGCGCCAGCCGGTAGCCACGCACGCCCCCGCGTGCAGAGGCCTTTTGATTTTCGAGCACTTTTTGAGCCCAATTCCGTGAGTCCAACCTGATTATGAAACCAGGCCTGCCTCCGCACAGGCATCGGACCTCACGTGCGCGACTGGCCCACACAGTCGCTTGGGAGTCGCTGCCACTCCCATGGGGTTTTGCATCCCCAGGGGACGGGCCCCGGCCAGCCCATCCCCACCTCTGGCGTTGCACCGGAACAAAGCCTAGTAGCCGAAACTACACCGGCCCGTATCCGGTGGCAGGAGGGGCCACGGGCAGGCCGCACAGTCGGATTTCCCCCCATTTCCCCCCAATGACGCGTACAGGCCGAATCAAAAGTCCTCAATCCTATACAACTTGCCCTTGAAGAGCACAGTGGACCTCTTCTTCCACCCTTACAATTCGGATCAGCGGAGAGATGTGGGCGAGATTTCAGCACTCTAGATATTTGGAGTGCTTCAGAGATTTCGAGTGGTCGAAATACGTGCAGGCACCGGCCAGAATGCATGCCACAAAGCTATCCTGGCGTGCTGGGTACCTGTTAGGAACTACTCTCAACTGGGCATAACGTCGCTTAAGAAAGTGGGAAAGAGTTAATGCATCTTGGATGAGGCTGGCCTAGCATGCTGAAAGTGAGTGCGCAGAAATCGTCATTGCAAATCCTAGTACACTGAGAGCCTTGTCAATGAATTAGTGAAGAAATTTTCTTCTTGAGCACGGAGTAAAGCACTGAAGCGCAAAAACTGCGAATGAGAGGATTAATAGCGTAGAAAACAAGCGTTTCTCTTGTGAATGTTCTTCGTCTTAACTTTTCGTATCCTTACAATCCGCCCTTTGAAAAAAAAATTGAAGGTGTTAATTATATTGGCACATTTCTTTTCAGTGGAAAAACACCATTCCTATGTCTAAGCAGCGAGCAAGGTCTTGCGAGGTTTGTGGGTTTGTGCCAGGAGAATAGCACAAATAAATAAACAAATAAATAAACGTTCCCGCGACTGGGATGCGAACCCGCGCCGGCGCATACAGAGCAGTATCGCTGGCCAGTGCAAAACAGCAGTATGCTATCGCCGCTGCCGAGCACGCTTTGTGTTCACATACAACACACTCTCACGCTGTGAATTGCACGCCGTCGCCTTCGTAAACTTCCCTCTGCGGCGCGAACAGATCAGATCTGCTTAACCTCGATCAGATCTTAACTCTCTATTATCGTCGTCAGATATTCTCGACTACCCTGCAAATGAAAGAAAAATCATGAGCTAACCAGGCTAAACACATACTTTAGAGCGCCTGCTTGGCTTACCTACAGCAAAGCCCTACCATTTTTTTCTTTTCAGTGTTGTTACATATCACGAAGGAGAATACAGGGTGGCAAGGGCAGTACTCTCGCTCACTGATTTTATGAGTCTTTGAGAGCATTAAAAACGAGTGATGCCACCTCCCGAAGCGGTCGATATCATCTATAAGAAATGCACTTTCACAAGCCGCTAACTGTAGACGCTCTTCCACTTACTGCAATACGGGTACTTTTAGTAACGCCTTCTCCTATTCTTTTTTTTTAATATCCAGTCTATGCGCTGACTTCACTTTCTTTCAATAATTGAAAGCAGTGCACTGGAATCTGTTAAAGCAAAACTAAAATTAAGGCGACGATTTTTTTGTTCTACGTGAGCGCCTGGTATCCTTTTTCCTCAAAATAGCGGCACAGAAGAGGACACCAGAAAAAAAGATACTGTGGGTGTTCGAATCAAGGAAATAAAAATAGAGGATGAAGGAAAGGGGGAGAGGAAGAAAAAATGCCTTATTATTTTTCAGCATATTCTCGGGGTGTCTTCATTTCGCCGCTGGGCAAAAAAAAAATAGAAGAAAAAGCGTGAACGACGAAAGAAAGGAGGTCGCGGCCCACCCACTTGAAGTATGATACGCTTTCTGTGAAGCGCCACGAAATGAGCGCGGTGACCGAGGCAAGGGGTGATTTATCACTTTTACTCACAGCACGAAGCGAGGAGAGCGCTGCGATCGCGGCGTGTAGTAGGAGTCGCCTGTAGAAGAAAAACGCCAACGGATGCTTCATTTATTAAACACGACAGCGCGGAGCCCACCCACTCGAGCCGTGAGCCCGCTTTTCTGGGCGACTTGGCGCTAATGCGAATGCAATACCTTTCGCTTTCCGGGAGCGAAGACGCTCGTATATAAAAATTCCCTATGCAAAAAAAAAACAAGAAATCTCTTTCCTTCGTCGTTTTCTTTCAAGGCCTCGTTCTATCGCGTAGCTTGCTCCCTCGCTCGCCTGTCGGAACCACCTGACAGCCGAGTGAGCTTGAGCTGTCCCTTGAACCAAGATTGTTCTGAGGCGGCCGCGGGACAGAGATAAGGGTGGAATGCATTTAAATTGGGGTATTGGGGCACTAATGGAAGACAGACAAGGGGCGAGGTTGACGCATGCGCGGCAGTATAATGCGCCGTAGTGAAGATGAGGAGGAATCTCTCGTGGTGTCTGTGTATTTGTGTGGGAGTGCACGCATGCGCGCGTGCAAACTCCTCCGAAAGAACGGGTGAACTAGAAAGCCTTATTATTAAGTGAGATAAATTGCGGTGAAATCAGTTGATAAAAAGCTATCAGATATATGATAGAGGACAACTTAAAGGTCAACTGCAATGCTTTTTGAGAATTCCGCGATATTCAAGGATTCAAATATATATGGGCTGTAGCTAAAGCATGAAATTTTTTGTGTGTGTGGTTGTGCTAGCATGTGAAAAAATGACGTAATCGACAATTAATAACCACGCTTCTCCTCAAAGCAGTATAGGACTGCGGAGAAGTTTATTGTGACGTCACGGATGGTAAGATTTCAAATTTCCGCTGCCGTCACCCACACCCTGCCATGCATCATGGGATGCAGCCAAATAACGCTCGGTGGGCTTTGTTTTCGGCGGCACTGTTTTTTTTTCTAAAAAGTAAGCTTTAGGCGTTCGAAAGTACTGCTACTCTAGGTGACGTTATCATGCACTCACCACTTGGCGTTGTGCGCCGCGGGTAAGCTTGAGGGTCATCGCGGTTTCAATTTTCGATTACGTCACCATTTGAAATGCTAGCTAAAAGAATTTCGCATGCTTTCCCTGCGAGTTGCAGTTGACCTTTAGTCTATCGAGTGCATTGAGACGCCTTCGTGTCCCTTTCAAATGACGCAGATGTACAGGGAAGGGGATGAAACGCTATTTATTGATAACTGGAATATCAACAATTCTGGTAATGAGGCAATGATAATTGTTGTCAAGCGTTTTAACCGTACAGCTTTCCACTTGTTCCTTTTCACCGCAAACATTTCTGTTCTTGTGTTCTTCGATTTGTCGACACAGACAGCAATGGTTTACAGTTTGTGTTCTGAAATTCTCCTTGTGGATTATATTACCTCTGCCAGTACTTCCTCAGTTTCCTTCCCCGCATTAATCAACGCAAATTCAGAGCATACTCATTAACATCGTATAGAGACAGAATTCTTCTCTTTCTTTGTTAATTCTTTCTCTCTCCGCGCCCCACATTAACACGTGCTTTAGCAAAGTAAATCAGCTTTCTGACCACTCTCAATCAAACGTGTAAATGATTGCGCAGATCTGCATCACTCAGAGCCGAAGTTTACTGTGAGTAATGATTTACAAAGTGTTCATCATGCAGCTAAATCCCAAAACTCATGGACATCTACGAAGAGGATTCACAGTGGCAATACGATTATTAACAAAACAAGAAATAATAGACAGCTTTCAACGACCATGCATGCGGTAAGTTGAAAGGAGGGTGTAGCATCCCATAACTGCACACTTGCTTTGAGACACGGCGCACTGGGAAGGTCCGGATTTATATCGACCTGTTTTTTTTTTAAACTTAGAATTACATCGCGCAAGGCACAAGTGTTTTAAAATTTCTCCTTCGCCGAAATGCGGCCGCCGTGGCAGAGATCCGCCACTGCATCTTTGGAATCAGCAGCTGAACACCCTAGCGTTTGTAATAAGCCACGCAGACGGGTAGGCGTACATAGCGAAATTGGAGGCGACACTTATGCTCTGCATTAATGATGCGACGCGATAGCATTAATGGGTTAATGCTCATATATGTAGCATTGGTCATTCTAGGCTTGACATTCGCAGGTCGCTGGGAGTCCTTATAACACTCCTGACGCAACGGTGCAGCGGGTCAGCATTGCGCTGCTGCCCTGCGATGCCAGGTGCTGCCCCCAGTGGTGCTTGTGTGACCCGAGCAGCCTCTCGCGACCAGTCAATAAATTAAATGCTACCTGCCACAGCGATCAGTTTGGTCACAATACGGTGGGCAATTTGTGATGACGTCACCAAGTCACGTGACCTAGGTGGGCCATTTAGGTTGCTTCTACGGGAATTTTTCGCTCACAACGCCGATGATGATTGCGACGACCCCAGATTTACTGCATAACGGGAGCCTAAACGTTTTCTCGTTAAATTAGGCACGTAGGTTTCATTATTTAAGACTAAATCGTAGTGTACAAGTTTTACAGAATACAACAACATACAAAATATACAAAACAGAATATTAACCGAATAACTCTATACTATACAATAAAAGGCCCAGCTGAAATCAGCATTTGGATTTAAAATGCGTGCATCTGCGAAATATATTTAGTCATCGAACTTGCACAGCCGGTCACGAAAACCGATATTACTTCCTCTCACATTATGGCAAGAATGTGCGAGCATGTACAACGCGTAACTTTTGCTGCAACCTGGCATAAAACCATGTCAGGGTGAGCGAATGGAAGGAGAAAAGAAGCAACGTTATTGAATGCTGAAATTCAGCGCGCGGCTCTAAGCGCTCCTAAATATAAATGGACACGACTGACGGGTATTTTTCGCTAATGGAAGAGTCTGGGTCCTCTCATTGGCTGCGATTTGTTTTTGCTTTAGGAAATCTAATTTTAATGTGGCTCACCAGCTGCATAATGGCTGGCACGTGGGAGATCGCAGCATAAAAGAGAAAATGAAATTGATCCGCCCAAGGGCTATTATCTGGCATTTAGAGCCAGCCGAACAAAAGGCGATGAACAAAGTTTCACTCAGATAGCTCAAAGAGAATGTGCATAATTGGCTTCTGCGTCCAAGCATCGGGAGAGATTATCAGATAAAAAAGATTTCAGCGGTGACTAATGGGTAGCACATTCCAAATGCACGTAATCTGTCGATGAATAGCCTATGTGGACGAATCTGGTTTCACATCCGCTAAAAAGCCCAACCGTCATTATCGAGCCAACCAGCGCTGACTCGTGCTTGTCGCGTTGAGTATCGATCGCCGCGTGGGCTGGAAAAAGGTGGCACTTTATTTTTTTTTTGCGATGCTTTTTGGTTGCTGATCTTGCAGTCGCAGCAGCGCTTCGCTTACTGTAGGACTTACTTCTTTCATATTTTTTTAATTTTGGAAATGATTAAAATATAAAAATGAAATCCTGCATTCAGTTCAAAGATCTATTATATTAAGTGGAAGTGAGTTTAAGCAAGTGTCTGGGTACGCACTGGCGAATAGCTGAATGCCGTGAGGAACAATAGTTTGCAATTTCCTTCTGTCCACATTTTTAACTTGTCTTCGTAAGCAATCTCTTTTTTTTAGTATTCATTAATCACATTGTCGGTGACATGTTCGTTAAGGTAAGGCTTTTCGCAGACGTTACATCTTATATCATCTCATCAACAGCCCTAAATGCCACGTAATTTAAATAATTTTCTTGTTAAAATGGTCTGCTGTTGGACTTCTCAGATGAATATTAACCTTAACTGTCGCAATGATAGTTACACGCAAAAAACATCTCTTACCTTTCATTCATCGTGTCTATGACAACTGCTCATCTCTCATTAACAGTTACAAGAATTTACTAATTATACTGATTACCTTTCATTTAGAGTGGAATGAACGCCTAGAATGCATGCAAAAAATCAGGGGAATACGAACGCTTGGGGCACACATACATTAGCAAATGTGCAAAGAAAATCAATTAGGTGCATTCACAACACTTAAAGCAGTTACAAATCTCCATCAGCCTTCTTACAAAACTCACCATCGCCGGAAGCCAGGTGTTTCTATTTAAGAACAAAATTGTTCTCCCAGCTTTTCCACAATTACCTAGGCGAAAAATAGAGACTCTCATATCGAGCCTATGGACTCACGAATGTCAAAGTCAAACCATAACGAAAAGAAAGAAAATTATCTAGCAAAACAACTATTTTTCAAAAACGATTTTTTTCTTGTTCACCAAACAGTTAGAACGCGGCTGCTGCTAATGCTTCGCTATCCCCCAGCGTTACTTCATTTGTGAATGCGACAGCGAAGCTACCAGCGATCCCTTGACAGTGAGTTTCTCCCTTGGCGTGCGACAGATATTCTACTTAATATCTTAACCGTTACTCGAGCCTATGTGTAATCACCATTGTTTGCGCCTGGCTCAGTATCTGAATCACTGCTGTGAATGAGCCCTAGCATTGTCATGTGTGGACACCTGTACAATGCGTTGATGTGTTTCCTTTTCTTTATTTTGCCGTTATTGAAAAGTAGCCAACTCCTAGTTTTGTGCTTAAACATTGCACATTGTACAATGATTGATCGGTTCTTTTAGTTTTCTCAACGACAACCTGTCTTCATTTTTCGCGCATGCATTGTTTTGTTTTGTTCTGTCCTCTTACGTTGTTTTCTTTTCTTTTTTGAAAAACTTAATATTACACGTTTTAACTTCTACGTATAACCCACTATTGTCCAAGGCCGCTAACTGATTCCGGAGTGACTTCTAAATAAATAAGTTTCAGAGTGGAGAAATGAAAGCTTTTTATTCAAGACACACCTAGCGAACCACTTACAAAATCGTCTGAATTAGTTTCTCAAGGCTTCGAGATTTCGACACTGTAACAAAACCTGAGTCTTCCGAAGTCGTAAGACAGAATACTGAATTGAGCTTTTCAACCGCACTTCTCTTGACGATACTATTAAATGGTTGCATTAGTTATTTTTCCCAAATGGTATGTCACATCTATTTCTGTCATTGTTTATTTTGTACACGATGTCTTAAACACACTGTGAGTTGGAAACATGTGTCCTATTTTTTTTTTATTCTTCAGTGTATATTCTACTTTTTCATATCACTCGTGAGATGTCTCTACGTATATAAAAGAAACTAACACTCTTTTAAACGAAGGAAGCATATAGGAAAGCTTTCATTTTATATTGTTTATTATCAGAGCGGGCAATTTTTAGTGTATTCATTTTCTCGATATAAGGCAACTGGAGAAAGAAAGGAAGAAAAAAAGAACCACATGCAGCGGGTGCCCTGTAAACAGGGAGTATACAGGAGTATACAGGAGTATACAGAGAGTAAGCTGTCCTGTATCGCACTGGAGTCTGCTAGAGAACAGCTTACTCCCATACAGGCGTATTCGTGTTTAGAGCGTGGGATAAGAAACCACGACCTCCGCAGGCCGCAAATGATGCTCTGCCAACTGAGCTACGGCGACGGCTGTGTACCCTTCTGCTTTCGAGCGTATTTGTGTCGCGTGTAGTCTTACCTCGAAAGTAACAGCCAACAACATCAATACCAGCATCAAAAGGGGAAAAAAAAACTCCCCCTTATGCTTTCTTTGGTTTTAGTTGAAAACTGTTGGTGTCTTTCATATGTACACCCTTCGTGAAACATCTCGAGCCCGAGCAATTGGCATCCAGAGAACACCGGGTGACTCGTGATGCATCTCCAACGTCCCGATCCCTCTTGAAGGTACGAGGTGATCCAATCCCCCCCTGCAGAAGGTTGGGACTTCCACGGGTGCTGTAAGAGCCCCACTACACGGCTTCCAAGCAGATTCCTCTGGGCTCTAAACAGAAACGAGTTAAAAGGGGATAAGCTGCCCTCCAGCGCACACCCTTCTGTATGAGGGAGTGCGCTAGATGACAGCTTACTCCCTGTTTACTCCCATATGAACATATTAATGTTGAGTGCAGGTTCTAAACTTTGGACAAACAAAGGCTGTATAGTACAGCGCGCTCCTCATCTTCCTACTCGTGGCAGCCTGCAAGGAGTACACTAATCCCTTCGGGCTGAGCAATACTAGCTTTTTACCCCTATCTTTTGCACTTCCCTTTGCAAAGTGCTAAACAAATACATTGAACTCAATTCAAACTGCAGTGAAGATAGGGATTTGGTTTCACCGTTTAGCTCTGGTAACGGGAGAATCGTAAAAATGTGAAATGAGGATTTTCACTGCGACAGCATAGCCACCTGTCACGCTGAATTGTACTCTGTGAACGACATATCTTTTACAGGGCAGGCGGTTTCTCCCTACAACGCTGTTCTTTGGGCGACGCCGGCGAGAGACAGCTAGCTGCGAGAGTCGCTGCAAGACTCTCTGGCAAACAGCGACGCGATGAAATATTCGCGCGGTCCCATCTTAAGCGGCCTTGTTGCGCATGGGTCTGCAGCTTGCGCGCCTTGAGCGTCTGCCCTTTTCGCGGAAGCTGTGCTCCAAAATCGATTGCGCATCGTCATCGACATCAGGGCGCTTCGTCTCGCCGCGGACAAGAAGGATGGCGTCCCTCTATCTCTCTCCGCCACCGAGGGAGGAGGAGGTTGAGAAGGGAGTGGAAAGAGATGATTGCGAAGGGCGCATTGGAAAACGGGGGGGGGGGGGGGGGGGGGCGCATCGGTAAGGGGCGAATTGCGTGCGCTCTGGAGAGGCGGAATCCACGCCATTTTGGGTGAATAGGTCAAAAGAAGGCGATGTAGAGCAGCAGGCTTGTGTCATCTTCAGTGGAGCAGCTCCTAAGCTATAACTGAACATTACAGGCATGCATTCTAGGAGCTTTGATATGGCATAATGACGCAAAAATGCGAATATCAGAGGACGGGGGCTCTGAATTTGGAACGCGCAATTAAGCGCATATGTTTACAGAAGTGCGCTCGCGTGAGGTTAGTCAGACGTAAAAGACTTCGATTCAGAAACTAAATCTCTATTCCTGTACCATGGGTGCTGAAGTTGAATCTTGGTCTCCCCTGAAAAATCAGGCAAGGAGGCAGGGAAGGAGAAAGCGTAGTTGTGATACCAACAGTAAAAACCCGCTAAACTGCATGGCAAGGCCATTGTCAGCAAACGTAGATAGTCGAAGAACGTCGTTAAGCAGTGCACATTGCGTGTTTCGTCAGCAACTTCACAAAGAAGCGATATTCTGTCGTCAGACACATTCAAAAAACTAAATACAAAATGTTTTGATTGCGCGAATTATGAAAATGTCCTCTCAGAAGTGGCGCATTATGAAAATGTGAATGCTTATCAAAAAAAGTGCGCTGAAGAAATGTAAAGCGCCGATGTCTTTGTTGCAACTGGTAACGACTGGGACCCCTGTGGCTAACTCTCCGCATTTCTGCCGCCTCACCAATCAGCCGCATGTGCTAACGTAGTCATAAACGAGGAACACGAAAAGAGAAAAAAAATGACTGCGCTTGCACTAGTGGCGCAAGTATACACAAAAATACCCCATAGAACTCCAGAACAGAGCAGTGCATAGTGCTGGAAGAACAGTGCATTATCCCCCATTTACAATAGTCCCTTGAACTTTTTCATGCGCAAGCCTCTATTGACTCAGAGCACACCACTTATTCAACAATTTGACGTCGGAAACAAATTGCTCCCTTTTCATCGTCTCCGAAATGAAACAGACACCACGAGTATTTCAGTGTGCCTACTGCAGCTCTTAACCTGATGTCATGAACGTTTACCAACCTGCTCAATGCATGTGTTTGCTCCGGTATTCTTCAAACGCATCATCATCCAAGCTTTCCGGCTTTCTTAGAACCCTTCTGATCGTGCGAAAAATGTTGACGACAGCAGTTGCGCCGTTCTCAGCTGGGTAAGTAGATACTGATTCCTGGCGACAACTAATCTATTATGCAAATTTTCGCGCATAACTCGCAGGTTACTCGTTATTATGCAAGCTCACAGCAACCGACCTCCGCATAATAACAAGTTGCTTAGCGTGGCGTTGTCTAAACTACGCCCATAACACACATTGATGACCTCATTACTATGCCCATCACTGCGCCGGCTTAGAGCCGCTCTATTCGCGCTGTACTGCGTGCCCGTACAATGCGGGCAAGCATAATCGTTGCGGTCTTGAACGAATAATCATCACTCGTAATCTCCCGCCTTTCTTTCTGTTCCCGCTTTCTTGATCATTCTCTTTCTTGCTCGCTAATTCACTGACCTACTTACTTGCTAACCCGGTCTCCACCCGAATCGCTGACCAGCTTACTCGCTAACCCGAAAGTTTACTCGCGAGCTAACGAATCGATTCATTCATTTCCTCAATTGCTTACTCGCCAACGCCTTCAGTAGCTTATTCACTTGGTAACTAATTCGTGAACTAACTTACTACCTTGAAAAGTCCCTTACTTACTCACCGAATTCCTCACTCACTCACTGGCTAAACCAATAACTCACCCACTCCCTGCCTAAACCATTCACACACCAACTTTCTGATTCATCCAATTCCTCATCATCCACTCACTGGCTAAACCAATCACCAAACCGCCCACTCGCTAAATCAGTCACCATTCACTTGCTAGAAAACTCTCACTCACTAACTCAGTCAATCAAGAGCGCACATAGCTTCCTCATTCACTTTGTCGCTTCCTTCTTAGCACGCTTGTTCGCTTTATTATTGCTTGGCTATAAGTAAGAAACATTTGCGCCTGATAACTGGAGACGAACGCGATGTATTGTCAGAATGATAGAAAAATCTCTGTCGCAGTGATACCGCAGTTGTTCTTGTAGAAACGACCAATTTAACCAATTGTAGAAACAACCAATTTAAATAGCCGCCATCTTGAATTCGAGAAAACGAAACTATGCCGTCATTTCGTCCCCTGACGTCATACTCACATAGTTCCACTTCCATCCACCACATTGGACCATGACGTCATCATCGGCACGCGGCAGGTGGTTGTTTCTACAATGCTATTGCAGATGGCGCTACAAGTCCCAATGCGAGATGTGCTGTTTTCTAGTTGCTGCCACAGGTGGCGCTGTGATCTCAGGGTGGTAGCAGATCCCACGATACCTCGAACTATGATGAGTAAAAGCTAACGCTCTTAAAGAAAGGAACCAGTCTATTCTCTGCTACTCGACCTTCCTTCATGCATATGAGGACTAAAATGTGATAGCTCTACGCCCCTCATCGCCAACTCCTATCGACAGGTGAACCAGGAAACTTGGGACGGCTAGACAGAACTGAAACTGCTGATCGGTTGCAGCACTGGCACGGGGGCTTTTAAACCCACGGCACCTCTCAATCTCTCTCATCAGCTGAGTCATGCTATAAGTTTCATACGGGGAGGTATTCCGAGCTCGCGATCAGGTGCCACTTGCCCCATACATCATACCATATTGTGCAGCCAAACACTGGAGAAGAAATGAGTTGATATATAGCCGGATTAAGCACTAGCACCGCAGTGCGCAAAGATGAGAGTATGACTGAACGCAATAGTAAGATCATTATGATTGCGTACAATGACTGAGAATTGAAAAACACGGAGTACAAGAGAGCTCCGAATTGTAGCTTTTTTGTGAACGCAGTTTCTAATGACTCAACACATACTACAAATGCCAGCAAAAAGTTTTCGGGATGGGTACAGTCACGAATTAAGTTGTTGCAGCACTGCGTCGCCATCTAGTCGCCTGGTACCGGTCCCAATAAATAGACAATGCTCGCCACATCAAGCACGCTTCAAACATTTCAAGCGATCGACTCGAGTGATGGCGCCGAAACATTTTTTTCGCCGCAAATCCATATCCCGTAAACTTTTTGAAGAAGACTATACGTGTCGTAGCAAATTTAACTGCAGTTCCGATCATTTGTGAGACGAGGTAGCGAGTCAAAATTGGCCGCACAGATTAGGTACAGTTTTGTGCGTAACCGTCGTACAGCCGGTCCAGGGAGGCACTTGTAACCGAGACGGCGAAGCACTTCGACGGGCGGAGAGCTGCAAGCGAGGGTAGAGAGACGGAGAAAGATGACGTCGCGCCGGCGACGGCGTTTCCCGAAGGACGTATATTCCCCCGGAGGCCAGGGAAGACACTTTTTCCCTTTCTGCTTGCGTGGCTCGTCATTTGCCGCTGCTCCTCCCGCCACTATTGCCGCCAATGCCGCCGGCGAGCATTGTGTCGTGTGTTGTGGCCTTGGGGTTTGACACGACTGGCCCGGCCATCATGCTTGCCTTCGGTTGCGACTCGGCGCACGGGGCCTGGGTCGTTTTAACGTCTTTCTTTCCTTAGTCCTTTTCACTGTTTTCTTTCTCTTTCTTCCTTTCTGTCTCTCTTTCTCTCTTTATTTCATTCGCAACCGTTCCTTGTGTTCCTTCTTTTCCGTTTCACTTATATTGCCTGTGTTATTCTGGTCGCACCGCGACAAGCCTAGACCTGGCTGACTGTTAAAACAAGTAGTTTCCGTCATGAGCCACGTGTACAAAAGAGCAGGTAGTCAGCTGAGATGATTATCGCGGTCAAGGAAGACAGCGGCTTTAATCTCAAGCTAGGCGTTTATGTAACATATTCAAAAGGATGTTGAAAATCCTCCTACGCCTATTTTCAGTTAAAACGGTTTACTTACCAATGAAAGGCTTAGCGAATAAGGCTTAGGAATTGGGAGATCCAAGGAAAGAGTGATAGAGGGAAAGCTGAAAGCGAAGGACGACGGTAAGAGAGATCAGAAGATCTTGAGTGCAGGGTTTGCCGAGTAACTCGGAAAGTTTACCACAGGCCGGTGAAGTCCAGAACCACTAGCTAAAACCCGAAGGCCGAAACCTGCTCCCTGTCACGAAGCGCGAAGTGACGTTCAGTCCCTCTTGCCGCTATGTGTCGCATTTAGGGCAAGAGTACGTTTCGTCTTCACTACAGAAGACACAGACGGGTAAAATAGTAGCTTTCTCGTATCCAAAGGTACTGGTGCGAGTGCAGACACAACGGACTCCGAGCTAAAGTGGATAGCCACGTTCGCGGAGGTGTTCGATCAAGGCGAATTCCCAACGGCAATATGAGAGACCGGCTGGAATAAGCGTGCTCCAAATCGGATGATACCCTTGTAACGGTCAAAAGCAGTCACTTTATAAGAGAAACAGCTCACGGCTGGTCTAGGCTAAACATAAGATCCTTCGCTGCACCCCCGAATTCCAGACTCTTAAAGACCCGCTTCCAGAGGACCTTGCTGTTAGGTAAGCAGCATTGTTACCGTGAGGTGCCTATCTCTGGATGACTGAGACAGAGCATGGCAGTCTTACAGCATCGACGCAGTTGAGTAGATGCGAAACGTCGCCTCTTCGTTCTTTCACCGATTATTTCAATATACCTCCGCCCTGGCTGTAATGGAAACATTGAGTGGGTGTCCTAAACGCGGTGGGTATATGCGCCCGTGTGTGTGTCATCCTTCTGGCTGTGTGTGTGTCTGAGACGAACGCACAGCCAGAAGTATGAGACACACACACACAACACACATATAAGCTGCGCTGATGTCCGCGTCTAACAGCGCTGCTTTGGATAATGCAGAACCAACTAGCCCAACAAGCCACTATGCCATTAACTCATGTCTGATTTGTGATCGCTTGTGCAATTGGAACCCCTTGTCTGCATTTGAGCAACGTCTGGAACTAAAGAGAAGAAGTATTCCGTGCGCATGCCGCTCCACCAGCACTCTCAAAGACCGCCACAGAAGAACCTGCGATACAGCGTCAGCATGTTCTATGCCTCCGCCGGGAAGAGCAACGCGGGTTCTTACGAGCTTGGTACAGCATTATGGGCTACGTAATGACCCACGCGATCGCTTCGGCGACCAAACGCGGTTTGGAAGATAAAGAAACGCTTCTTCAATGGCGAACGCGGAGGAGAACCCAACTGCGCAACTCGCTCGCTGAGCGCTTTCCGCAGCCAGAACAACGAACAGGAAGAAAGACGACAGGGGAGAGGACTTTGGGACGGCCCCGCCATCGAACAGGGCGGGATGAGGACGTAGAAGCACTCGTAATGAAGGCGTGATGGGCAATCAGTCCGCGCGCAGCGCAGTTGCTCCCTATCCCCCTTCTTCCTCTAGAGCAGAAGCCCAATCGCGAACTTCCACCCTCTGTATCCCCCCCCCCCCCCCCCCAACGCTACTGCCTTCGTCCGCTTCCTCTTCTGGACTCATCCCCGTGCTCCGGGACGCCGCCTGAGAGACATTGGTGAACAGTTCAGACGGTTCGTTTGTTCCGGGTTCGAACCGAGGCTCTCAGCTGGTTGTTTCCTTCTTCCGGGTCTTGACGTCTACGAAAGAGCCTTGTTGTGCGAGCAATCTGGGGGAAGCGGATGGATGTGGGGGCCAAGGCACCTCCTCGTCGCTCGGCTTCTTGGCGATGAATTTAGAGTGCGCTGTGATGCTCAACTACCTTTGCTTCCTCCCCAACTCGCACCGCTCTTTCCTTCCCACCCCAACTCTCTCTCCCAACTTCTCCAACGCGTGTCGCCCCGATTGCTCTGAAAGGGGACGCTTGTTTGCAGCCCTCGAAGTAGAAACATTAGTCGAGTGTCCGCATCATTAGGGACCCCTGGAAACATCAAGTGGACGTACGGCGGCGCGTGCTCTGAGCAAAGAACGGCCGCCTGTGGTTTTGCGATGAATCCGGGTACCTAAAATAATTATTACCTTTAAAATTTAAAGCACTGCCTTCTTACTACCGCTTACACCGTTGCCTATTCTCTCAGCACCTACCCCCGTGTCGCCTCTCTCTCTGTCTCTGTTTTCTTCATTCTTTGCCACAGAGACTGAGCCGAAGGTGACGCCTAGGGGGTTCCTGGAGAACTAATCTAGTCTGTAACTCTACCCATAGCGACATCAAATGCTTCGATGCGTCGCTTTAAATTTTTTCAAAGCCTTCCCTTGTTCCAAATCGTGCTGTTCACCGGCTGATTTTCTAAAAAATATGTGGACCCGCGCACTGCCATCCTTTCTACGAACCGCCCCACAACTTCAGTGGTGTTCGTGCTCTTTTGTGTGCGCTGTGTTTACAGCGAACGTTTGCACGTGTCAAATTCCTAATGACTTCCGCAATAGAGATAGATTCCTCGTGACTACCATGCAGCAAATCTTAATCTTTCAATATGACTTTGAATAGGAAAAAAATAAACATAAAGCAATCAAGAGCGCTGTGTGTCATTGGAAAGCTATCGCCAACTCAGAGCAGAGGTTTCTCAGACGGGCTGCACAGGAAAATGCTTTCTCAATGGTAGAGGTGCTTTTAAGGTAACGGGACAGGTATACTGAACACAATGGTGTTAGAGTTAATAAAAGAAACGCACAATACAAAATGGTGATATTTTAACCATCAGCTGCGCAACACAAAATATTTACGTTTTGCAAACCTAACACGAAGACCCACATGTGTAAGTGACCGCGTTGGACAAAAAAAGATGTGTAAAACGCAAGAAGAACAATCGCCCGCTCTCTTACTGACCACCCCCCTAGCCTTTCCTGCTGGCATCTGGATATGCACCCGGCTCATCCAGCACTTTATTAATGCGACCCTAAGAACGGTGTTTACTTCCTCTTTGTCGCACTTCTCTATTATGCGCAGAATCTAAATTCATTATCACCCTTTTCTACCGCACGCAAACAATAATCACTTCGCTCCGTAATAACCCTTGGCTTGCAGTGTGCGAGAATAGAAAATTTAGTATGCAGTTATTACAACATGAATAAGAGAAAAGCCGGCACGGATTAGGACACATACGGGTGGATAAAATTACAAGCACACAGGTGGGCATGCAAAGATGCTGCAGACAAAATGACACGCAGCCAGGCATATAGGTCTGTCAAGCTAATCGTGTTCTGGTTTCCACTCAATCTTGCTGAGAATGATAAAGACAACAGCGTGCCTTACCTGTTCGCGATGATGGTGCATTCTGAACGTTTGCAGTCGTCAAAAAGTATACAACTCAAGGCTAAGACATCTGCCGGAGGCGAGCACTGTCAGGCAGTCCAGATATCGATGCACGCTCTTTGTGACACTTAGTACCACATTTCTCTCCTGCCGCAATGAGATGAGAACGACGGCATTTCCAACGGGAGAAAGAAGATCAGCTGCAAGATCATTACGCGCGTCATTCCCAGCCTGAGCGCCGTCATTTGTTTTGCCGACGGGGCATAAATCAAGCTTCGCCGCCATTAGCGGCGCTGTATCTTCCGGCGGCCGATGCGCGGTCATCAGCGACACGTGCGCCAACGCGGGCTCCACGAGGCGCCACCCACTCGAGCAGCTAACGAAAATGGGTCGACGATACGAGAGGCTTGGGAGAGTCGCACAAACAAAGCGCAAAGATAACTAGCCAGCAGCACAGGTGTCGTCTGTATATACTCAGATGTGGCCATAGCTAGTTTCTCCTAGGCAGCGCTGACGCCTGATATTTACATGCGGATAGCCAGGATTGATCATTGATCAAAGCTTTGTACGATACTTATCAGTCACTTGTGAAGTCGGTGCAAGCAGATGTCGCAGATGTCTTTTCTGTCCATCAAAATTGCAGTGGGATACGGTGGCCGCAGCTGGCAAAGGACAGGGTTCATTGGAAAGACATGGGAGAGGCACTTGCCCTGCAGTGGGTGTAGTCAGGCTGATAATGCTGACGACGACGATGACGACGACGATGATGATGATGATGGTGGTGATGAGAAGTTTTCTGACTATACCAACTAGCTCGACAGCTTGTCCTATTCAAATAATCTGGGAGTTTCCAAACCTTTAGGATTGTGATTACGGAACAGGCAGCGCTTCCCAACTGATGAGTTGGTTGCAGTAGCGCTTCGCCTCTCGAAAGTCGACAGTGAACGGCACTTCTTGGCAGAACAGCAGCGTAGAGAGCATGGTCAACGCAATCCTGCACTCATGTTTTAAGTCTCTCTCTCTCTGCAATAGCGTTTTCAACGTAGCTGAGGCGCGAACGTAATGATAGTATTTCTCCTCGAGGTAGCTAGATATTCCGCCCACTCTCCAATTCAAATCATACCAAAAATTCTACACAAGCGGATTTTTAAACGGGAAGTTGTTTTTGAACGCAATTTCTTTATTATATCAAAATATTCCACAAAAATAATCAATACGTTCACAGAGCACTGCTCGGCAGGCTTGCGTCAGTTTGCTGTTATTTTGCTATCACTAGAAACGTTCCACATCGGTTTTTTATGAAGGTCTTAGCATAAGCGATACCAGCCATGGACAAACTTTAAAAGAAAAAAATTGTACGCACCAGAAGAAGAGACAATTATCTTTAATATTTTCATAACAGTATCTTACAACATTCCACAGTTGCCTGATCACAATTAAAACTGAAGCTCAAGAATCCTGGACTGGCTAGGCTTCTCTGCGCTGCAGTTTATGAGCTTGCGTCCTTCAGTTTTCGTTTATTCATGCAGATACCTGAAGCGTCCGAATTTGTCACTATTGTAGTTGAAAGAAAATGGCGTTCTTCGCTTAACTTTCGGCCTTAATATTCTCATAAACGGGGCCAAGACTAAAGTCCTCCCTTCCCCCAGTTTATTATTTTACTCTCTTCTTCACGGCCCCTTTCTAAATTATTGGCGAATCCTGCAGACTGACAAGCGTACTAACCGCAATGACTAGGCCTAAAGCTTATTCCGTTCTCAAGAATCAGCAACCTTCTCATAATATGGTCACATCCCGGAAGATTTTTATTACGGGAACCACACTAGAGCGTAAGCGCAAGCACAGAGTGTGAGAAACCAAGCTAAAAGCTCCCAAGAGTTCTTGACATCTGCAAAATCTAAAAGCATTGCACTTCCACCGCTGAGAATACGGAAACCCAATTGGCTAAGAAATTACTCACTGGTTGCCTGACGAGGAGACAGACATTTTTTATTATTTACCAGATCAGCGGACAGCTGTGCTAAGATCAAACAATTTAAATTCGTGCCGGCTTGTTCTCGGGAATCGTTCAAAGCAGGCGACAAACAAGGCGCACTTACAGCTAAACTAAAACGTGTACCTTCATACTGCAACCCCTCACAAAACTTTTTTCCACAACCACTGCCTGGCTTCTTATGATTGTGAACAACGGGCAGATACCGAGCCCCGAGGTAAGGAAACAAAAATTACCGAGTAATTGCGGCGGCTAGGGCGCACCAAGAAATCGCTGAAATCCGCTAGTTCATTCATCTTTTTTTCTCGCCTTAATACGCTGCCCTGTGTTCAGAGCGCTATGTCACTCGTGGGTGGAGAAATCAAATAGATTAATAAATAGAGCGATGGAAGACAATCCTTACTCTGTGGAGAGATAAGCGCCCGCATCTCGCCCTGTATCTGTTTTCTTCTCCGAGCAGTTCCCGCACATAGAGAAGCCGGGGTACTGTTGGGGGCCGGCTTCTCCGAGAAAGTCGATTTTGCTCCCTTTCGGATCCCACGCACTCTTTCCTTCCTCATTCGCTTCCTTATTGCGCCTCGGACTCTTTTATTGCCAGGCTTAGCGTTTAGTGATATTTGTATTTTCGCATGAAACGAATAAGACTCGCGCCATTAGTCGCTAGCGGCGCAGTCCGAACTATGTGCGCGCCAAGCGGAGCCCGCCGCGTGGGGGCTTTCTTTGCCCGGTCGGGGGTGTTTATACAAAAAAAAAAAACTCACACGAGCGCACGCACAACCAAAGAGGGCACCCATGGTAGGGCCGTTTTCTCTTTCTACATCTGAGCGCAAAGTCGTGCAGTGTGAATGAACGTAAACAAAACGCTTAGCATCGTACCCTGCGCTTTTGCTTGGTAGGCGGCGTCTGTGTCTAAGCTGTGAACAGGTTCGAGATTGGTACATTATGACACGCACACTGATCTCGGAGGCTATGTATGGAGCCTGCGACCTATTTAGAAAAGCTTTGTAGGGGGCTAGTTGGTTGTACATACTGAGACTGGGGAGCGCTACAATCAAGACAAGGGGACAACACCACATAAGAACACCACGATACACGAGCGCAATGGTGACTTCTGGAGTGGACTGTGATGTGGACTGTGTGGAGTGATTGTGTGCATAGATGGTGACTGCGGGAGAGGAATGTGTGCTATTATAAGTGACTGTGCGCATAGCGGGGTAGATGCGACAGGTTTTAGGACATTGTTAATATAGAAGGGACGCTACGGTGGAGCAATTGCCGGCAGATAAAGCAAGGCTAACCCCACCTGTAGCATTCAGTACCTAAACTCAACTCTGCTCGAGTATCGGGGTGTTCTTATGTGGTGTTGTCCCCTTGTCTTGATTGTAGCGCTCCCCAGTCTCACCTATTTAGATTCCTGAATTATGAAGCATTAAGCGTGGCTTGGGCTGTGCTTCTATTCGAATAGTGGCTCATCATGGATAACGCCACAATTCAAGTTGGTTCACAATGGCTATCGTGTAAAGGTCACGTCGTTTCCGCCACCTATGAAGGAAACAGAGGGAATGAGTGAGTAAGGAAGCTTTGATGGAAAGGCAAGGATGTTAACCAGGCTCAGCTCCTCTTCTGCATGCACTACGCTTGGGCAAGCAAGAAAAAAAGAGAGTTGGCAACGGCATGCCCTTTAACCGCTTATTTCTTTCGGCTTATCATCACTGAGATGAGTCTTGCGAAAACAAATACTGCTTTCAAGATAGTTCCTCCCTGCTATTGTTTTGAAGATAAAAAACTAGTGTTTTGCGAACACATGTTCTATGCACTATGTGCGAGTGAAAAGCCGTGCGGGTGGCGTGATCTTGACGAAATGGGTGACTGCGCTTCCGGAACCTCTCCTTTTACCATCGGATAACTGTTTACTGTGGCACTTAAACCGACCACCCACGAAGAAGCCCTTCGCTTTCCTTACGTCACATGTTAGCAACTGAGGACAAAGAGGCACGGCTTGCGTAGAAGGGGCAAAATAATGTGCGCGCCGCACTATAAGTGCAGCAACCATAATGTTTCTGCGCGCACGCGCGCGCACGCACGCACGCACACACACACACACACACACACACACACACACACACACACACACACACACACACACACACACACACACACACACACACACACACACACACACACACACACACACACACACACACACACACACACACACACACACACACACACACACACACACACACACACACACACACACACACACACACACACACACACACACACACACACACACACACACACACACACACACACACACACACACACACACACACACACACACACACACACACACACACACACACACACACACACAAACACAGAGAGAGAGAGAAAGCTAATGAGTGTCGTCCTCGGCAAATTAACCCGTACTTCTATCTTTGTAAAGTAGTGCATCTGTGCAGGAATTATCACTCTAGCTTTTCTCTGGAAACCATTATAATGTTCAGAACCACAGTCCTTACATAATACACACACACAGCCTTGAAAGATGACAGCTATGGCTACGGCTTCAGCCAATAAATGTTGGGTTTTCATGTCTCACTGCTAAGTGTATGAAACATTCGAGTAGGAGCGTATTCTTAGTCTTTCCAGGATCAATACGAACTCTAGAACTGCGTCTAAAGCGAGAGTAAAGAACACACCTCTTCGCTCCTTTTGGAGGTTCATAGTCATTGCAGCACAAGCCGCGGTATGAAAGCGACAATGAGCCACGATGTTTTGTTGGCCACGGCTTTGATTGTAAAAAAATAAGAGTGCTTTGCAATCATCTGCAAATTTACTTTATAATGACCGAACCTAGTTGGGAATCCTCCAACTCCCCCTCCCTCCAAGAAGAAATAATAAAGAAAGGACAGTGAACATACAATTTCGTGTACTGTGTACGCAATAGTAAAACATTCTCTCCGTATCCCGAAGAAAAAGCAGACAGTAGCGAATGGACATTATACGTAAGGGGACATGCTGAAAATGCCATTTGAGTAGGGCAGAGACTTACATACAAACGAGAGAAAAAGAACCAAAAGCCTTCCAGGGCGCAATACCACACAAACCTGACGTTGCATTAATAATGCCGGATTATGAATCCGATAAGGCTGCCGCATCTCTTTATTTCTCATGCCGCCCCACGCTAGCCAACAAAGCGCGCGCTGAAGCACGCACCTTTCCCACTCTGCAGCCCTCCAGGAAAGTCAGACTTCCAGTGTCAACTAATTACTCCCCAGCGGTTAGTTTGCGGGCCCACACTTCATGCGCGGCTTTTGCTGGGGCGTGCGCTTTATCTCAGCCAACTCCGTGCTCCCTCTCTCTCAGCGGGCCTCGCTGAAACATGCTGAGCGCTCTCAGCTCTGCGCAGAGCAGTGCGGAGTGCGCCGAGTTGTACGAGCGCCGTGTTTCGCGGAAGGCCGGCGCCTTGCTCTCGGCCCAGCCGTGTTGCTTCTTCCCTGCGGGGTAAAGTAGCAGAGGAGTGTGGCGTAATTAGTTAATGTCCTCGTCAAGTTGAGCTTTTTAGAATTTTTTTGTTGTTTTCTTCTAAGGCTAACGAGAAATCGATTGACGCGCTACTTGGTTCTCTCGGCTGCGGTACTCGCCTATTTGTTGGGGGGAGGGGGGATGGCCGCAGCCGTTGTTTTCTTATCTTGATTTCGGATGTATCCCTCTTGCTATATCTTTACTGAAGCGAGTAACAACATCCGTTTCTCATAGACTCCCGTGTTTAATGTGTTTAATTAAGTGGCGGTCCACCTACTATAAATCTCTCGCACAAGCATTGATATTCACGCACACAAGAACTCGATTTTTTGTAGCGATAGCTACATTACAATAGCATTTCGAGCCTTCAGCGTGGCGGCGCGCCACCCAGTGGCTGCGCCGCCACGCTGTCACGTGGTGCGGAGCAGCTGCCGCCAGCGCGGCGCCGTGGCTGATCACGTGGTTCGTCACATGGCTGGTCACGTGACCAAGTTCCACTCGGCCAGCTGTAGCTATCGCGTCACTCCAGGTTTAACCAGAGCTAAACCACTTCCAATTTTTTTCTTTCTTGTTTATGAACGACCAATAAAAAAAAAACGAGTAGGTACTGACAAATGCATAAAGGAGAAAAAAAAACTGCACGATTTAACCTTCTAATGGATTACCTTTGGAGCCTCTACTACGGCTACTGTTTCCAGCGCGACGATATGACTCTTTTCATGGGTAAGCGGTATAAAATCTACCCCGTTACAGGAACACAGACGTTGTGACTGTGTACATTAGCGACGATTTGTTTACGCCTTACGGTGCTTATGACACAAACGCAGATAAATGAATTAGTTGGTGACGAAACACCTATGGGTAAAACTCAGAGCTCGTACCGCTAAAGAATTTTACCTTCACGCTAAATTTAGTTGCGTGGGAATAAATAGTGTCCAATCATTTTTTCTTCATGTCTGAGAGAAGAGACGTCTTCGGGGTAGTGACTTTTTTCGAGTGACACTTGGTTTTCCAGATTTCCGTGATATGGCATTGAAGTTTAATCTCCGCAAGTTGCGCGGTTGGCCAGCTTGGTGTACGGTGAAGGAGGATTCCGGATAACTCTCAATTACCTGGGGACCTTTACCATGGGTCGTCCTCGTAAAACAGCACTCAGCGTTTTCTTGTTTTCTGTGCATCTAATAGCTGCCCTTGATGGTGTTATCAATCCCGCGGACTTAAACTCATTAGCCGAGCGCCGTAGCCACTCCGAACCACCCCACGAGGACAGAAGGGCGCGCAAGGCCTAATTTTTAGGAACACAGGACGCCTCTGAGAGTGCACATGCCAAGAATTTGCTATTTATGAGAACGACCACTTGTGACGTCGGTGGTGGTCTTTCTCTATTAACATCGCGATGTTGAATAAGAAACAAAGGTCTCCGGGTTTTGGCTCCCCTCCGGGATGATGAAAAAGGGACTGTGATAGCTTCATCGTAACAAGTTTCTCTTTTTTACGTTGTGATTACGCTTGCTCCAAAGTTATGAATTGCCTATTGAATGTTTATGTAGCGATAGCTACATTACGGTAGCATTTCGAGCCTTCAGCGTGGCTGCACGCGCCACGATGTCATGTGGTTGGTCACGTGGTGCGAAGCAGCTGCCGACGGCGCGGCGCCGTGGCTGATCACGTGGTTCGTCACGTGGTTGGCCACGGACCAGCCATGTGGTGCGGAGCAGCTGCTGCTGCCGGCGGCGCTGCGCGCCGGCGAAACCGAGCTGCCACAGCTGTGCGCATGCGCCGTGTCAAGTGGGACGAAGATGAAGAAGGAACGCCGAGCGAAACGGAGCGGCGAAAGACTGACTTTGCAATTCAACTGAGCAAGTTCCACCCGGCCAGTTGCAGGTATCGCGTCACTCCAGGTTTAACAAGAGCTAAACCACCGCCAATTTTTTAGGTAAACTCACTAGTGATAGTTAATGACACGATACGACTCCAAAGCTCTTTATAATCCGGAGAAGTGTCTCATATGCTATTATCGCTGTGGCACAGCGAGGTCGACGGTGACAGTTGCAAAATCGTGACAAGCAAACAACGTTTTTTGTCATTCAGCATGCTTCATTCCTTTTGTAGCCGTGTGACTGCTCTCTTATGGATGCTAATGAGTAGTTACTTACTTGTTTAATGTAGACCTAGCGTACATTAAAATACACATCTGTCTTCTACGGTGCTTTAAAGAAACGATGAGTTCCGCAGCGACCGTCATTAGAAGTCATAGAGTACTCACTGTGCTCTCATTCAATCACTTTCCGAATAAATGTGCGGCAATAGGGGCCTCTGAGTCCCTAGTCCTCCAAGCTGGTTCCTTCGTATAGATTCAGTGATGTTCCATTCGGATAACTTTCCTTTCTTCAGAAGATTTGAGGACTAAAATTTTAAGCAAAGAAAATGTTTCACAGTTTTAAGGTAATTTCAGGGGTCTGACTTAATTATTTCACTTTTTCCAAATTACCGGGGTTCTAAGGAGAAAAGGGGTTGAAATAAGAATGTTTGGTCTAAATTAGAAAATTTTCGGCACACAAGGGTATAGGGAATTCAGGGGCTCGTTATAACATGCATGTCAAGTAAGCCGACAGTTCTTGAAACAAAGGAAAGGGAATGTTTTTATATTTGTGGTGTTCATCAATGCGAAATTAGTAATGTAAAATTTTTTTTACGTGCAAGATAAATGATTACAAAGTAGAATGAGAGCGTCCCACCTTTTTTCATTTATTTAAGCATCTTACTCATGTCTCATTTCATAACTTTTATGCCCTGAGGCAATAAACATCGCTTGAGAAAAAAAAAGAAGAACGTTTTTACTGCATGGAACATCACTGCCTAGGTCAACTTCTTGCTGTCCGCAAACAAAGTAGCTCACAAGACGTTCGCGCTCTGCAATGAGATTATATATGATCTTTATTGAAATGCATACTATGCCACGTATGTTACTATGTAATAATATGACTTAAGCCGTTGATGCATGTTCCTGAAGGCACAGATAACTGTCGCAGAGAACGCTCCTGGTGAACCTGAGATTCCAAATTTTTGCATCTTATCATAAAAATGTCCATATTTATATTCTCATCCACGCTGAGAACCCTAATTTTAGCTCAGGCCTCACTGCGATACGCACCACTAAGGTGTCGATCACACCGTCTAACCGGATCTTTTCAGTACGCTAAACAGACAGCCCGCTAATGAAAAGATGAGGTTTCATTAACTTCGATTTCAACTATAAGTTTCGACTAGTTAATTGGTATGCGCGGTATGTAAACAAAACGAGCCTGTCTTTTAACAATTTCATCACATCATAGCAGCTGTTTTGGCCACTGACGATGCTTTACTCGTGGTATTTAAAGTTAATGAAGAGCCGCTTTAAGAGCCATGCTGAACTAAAGAAATTTAACATTTCGTACTGACCAGAAAAAAAAGGCTAAAACGTGACAAAGATACAAAAAAGGAGATATATGTGAAGTTACGGAAGCTTCCTCCAGGTCATCTTGTTCCCTGCGCCTAATTATCTGATCCGTAGAAGCTTTCCTCCATACAACATGAAAGGAAGAACGGAAAAGCAAGGCCCGCTTCTATTTTGAAAGAAGAATTAAAGAATAGAATGGCCCCTGGCCAGCCACATGTAATCCACAGCAGCAGCGATTAAAGTATTATATGATCTCGCGCGAACAGAAAAACAGCACGAAACCTGTGGCTCTTCGGTCAAGAAAGAAATTGAGAAGCGTCTGTCAAAAGGCGTCCAAAAAATTAAACAAAAGTAAAACAAGCGGAAGATCCGTATACGGTAACGATCTCCGAGTTTGACCTCGGCAGCTCGAATTTCTTAGCTCTTTCTTCAGAGCTCGCTTTTTTTTTTCGGCCACCGGGAGAATGCTGTTGGCACGAACCGACTCTAACCAACCATTTCTTTTTATTTTCTTCATTTTTTCTCTTTTTTTGGTTTCGAGTGGGGCAACCAGAAACACTCCGAGAAAAAAACGTAATTGTAAAAGATGTGATACCGAAATAGAAAGAAGAACAAGTTATGCTATACAATCGACAAAACGATGATTTTTTTTTTCCTTTCGTACGCTTAAAGAGGCCTCGTAAATCAAAAGGGCTCTCTCTCTTTCGTCCTCCCGTTTCAGCGCTGGGCACCCTCCATCTCAAGCAGGGTGGTTGAGACATCTGAGAACAAGTATTTTTCAAGGAAATTAACGAGATAGGAGAACAGCACCGAGAGACACCAAAATGAAGCCAGTCTCGACGGGATTGCGGGGAGGCCGGGCGCGGAGTGCCCTCAACTGTTCTCTCTTCTTAGAAGCGGTCTATGCAAACCCGCTGTGGCTGGAGCAGATTTCTTCAGGTCACAAACTATAGAAAGTCAAATGCTATGCTGGCTTAGTGAGCGGCTCTTCTCCTACCTGACTATAATATTCCTCTTTTGTCATCCTCTGTCTCTTGAGGTTACCACGAAGAGTCATCTTGGCCGCTCACGAAAATAGAGTATACGTATAGTCCACGAGTTTCCTCCTACCGCGTATCATGCCGCATTCGATTCGAACATAGCTTTATGCTCTGCTTAAAGCACTTAGAATAGCTCGCACTGGAGTCCCAGTGGTGCACTACTGCGTAAAGTCGTAGTCCTCGCTTTTTAGAATCCGAGCTTTGGATAGCAGTTCAAGGCTTAAAGCAAAAACTCAAAGCCCCCCTTGGCTTGGAAAGGTTGCTAGTTTTGTCTGACGGCAGGCTTATTTGTCCATTAAAAATGTGCCTGCATTCAATCGTTTCCTTGGGGCCTCATTATTGTGTCTAAAGTACGACTAAGGTAACAATGGAAGAGTACTCCGCTGGTTTCTATTTTTCTCAATGTAACGACTGAACAGTGTCCACGGTATACGTGAGGTCGCCCACACTCCGTGTAATTTGGTGCGCTGTTCCTCCAACATAGGTACGTACTAGTTTCTTTCTTTTGCTTGTTAACTCAAGACTAAAGTGAATGGCGCATTACAGCCTTTGGTGATTCGCTAGGACTTCTGCGGACTAAAATAACTCAACTTTTCCCACTCCACTCTGCGAAAAACGCAACGTCCAAGACGTGCATGGTCCACAGGAAGGCAAGACGTGACTTACATATCAAATTCCCCCATAGTAGGGCACCGTGAAATAAATGTTACCCCAGTCTCATCTAGAGTACGCGCAGCACGCACGCACGCACGCGCGCACGCACACACACACACACACACACACACACACACACACACACACACACACACACACACACACACACACACACACACACACACACACACACACACACACACACACACACACACACACACACACACACACACACACACACACACACACACACACACACACACACACACACACACACACACACACACACACACACACACACACACACACACACACACACACACACACACACACACACACACACACACACACACACAACACACACACACACACACACACACACACACACACACACACACACACACACACACACACACACACACACACACACACACACACACACACACACACACACACACACACACACACACGCGCGCGCGCGCGCGCGCGCGAGGGGCCCTCGTGTCATCACTCTCGTTGGGAGGGGTTTGCTATGCGCGAGTTTAAGGGACACCTTTGATCCGAAGACGAAGAGCTTGAACGGGCTCAGGAAGACAAAAAGGAGGTTCTAAATAACAAGTTACTAGCACCGAAGGTAATGTAATTCTCAAAAACAAACCACCATATTATTTGTGTAAATGAACAAAAAAAGACAAGTACCCGGGTCCCTCGGCTACCCTCGTTCGGGCCACTATCAATGCCGCTTGCAAACAGAAGAAATTAGAAAGAATAAAGAGGTGAGAGAAAGCGACAGAAAAGGAGGGCGTCAAGGGCGGAGAAGCCCTCCGAAGTTTTGAGACTTGGTGTAGCACAACTGCATACATGTAGCATAAATCGGACAGCGAGCGAGCGCTCCACCGCGACGTAACTGCGCGCTTCGTTGTGTCCGTCTTTTTAGGAATGTTTAAATTAATTAAGCTATTTTAGCTTGTGGCAACAAGAACCCTTCTTTGTGATAGTTCTACTATTTTAATCTTCAGTCACCTTTAGCTCTGGCGCAACCATTATTTATTTCAAAATACTGCAGGCCAGTATTGCGGCCTTAGCTGGAGTGTCATACATAAATACAGCCAGTAAGCAAGAGAATAAAAATGAAACTATGCACCCGCAAAACTTAAAGCACCGGCGTAGCCTTTAGCACTTGCGCAACCTTTAGCAACAACCGCGACGTCCTTTAACAGCTTGTCGTTTGAACTTAACCTGGCTTTTCATTTTGGCAACTGGTTGACTTAACAATTTAGCTTTGACGTCACAGCAACAAAAATATCGTTATATTATTCGGTGCAAGACTTTGGCTGCAGTCACCTTGGTGCTAGCTTGGTATAGGTCATGACTTGCGCTTTTATTTTCAGAACATTTCCTGTTAGCTTTTTTATTTTCTCTGAACATCTTCCAAGGGGCCTAACGACGTCTCTGCCGCTTCGTCTTAATAATTAAGCACCTACTGTGCTCCTATATCAGGCTGTAATATTGATATTCATTCTCGAAGCGTAGAAATGCTAGCGTCGAGGAAAATGCGAACTTCGTTTGTTACACTTTGTGATACAATGATGCAGCGTTTTTTCTTTGTCTTTCGTGACAATGACTTGCACTTATTGTATAGTATACTTTCTGATTTTCTGTGCACACAACTTATTTTAACGTCGGAACTCAATTACATAGAGTACACTTCAAGATATGGACGACCTCTTCTACGCGAAACGGCTCCAAACAGTCTTTCGAGCTCTGGCACGGGCCAAAATGGAGTGGTAAGCTAAGCTAAAGGCACGCTTACTTCACGTATATTTTTTGGTTTCTTGGCCAAGTTGCGGCCTACGGCGAAGTGCCAGTAACGAATAATATCAGGCGCGACAGTTTTTGCTCAGGTGCATAGCACTTTACATATCCTGTATATAGCTTTAACCAGTATCTCGGATTCACACTACCCCGCCTCTAATATCTGGAGACCCAGTAGTATGCTTTCACCTTTCCGAAGATGTACACACTGGTTTATGTTAGTAAATTTCATAAATTTTCGGCACTACTGACTCTATACCCAGCATTCTTGGAGAAAATGTTTTCTGAATATTAGAATATTGTAAGGTACTGTTAAAAAGTATTGAAAAGTCCATTATTCCGGTGCGTAGCAAAACTTTTCTTGTAAAGTTTTTTTCATTGCTCGCATCGAGCAGTTAAAGCTGCCGGAAAAAAAAAAGCGGGATAGTTTTTTACGATAGCAAACAGTAATAGCTAAAAAACTGCAAGCCTTCCGACTGCAGATGTGCGGATACGAGACATGATTTCACTATAATGCCACCACACAGTATATGAAAAAATTGCGCTCAGAACTCCATCCCGTTGTGTAATGCTTTTGTCAGAATTGCTGGGTATGGTAATGTCGCATTAGGCTGGTTCCAATACACAGAAATTTAATCAATTTAATACAGTTGTATTTTACTTGAAGTAGTCTGAAAAAACTTACACTAGGCCCTCTTCAAAGCAGGAGTCACTAAGCAAGATAGGCTTCGGGGCAAAGGGATTTCATGTCTTTTTTTTTTTCAGAATGCTTGCACCGTTCGTTGATTGTAGAGGAAGTACTTTTGAATTTCCTTGAGCCCCGATTTATGCTGCAGGAACACAAATTGCTTTTCCTTTCATATTTCTTCTCCGTCGTGTGTAGTAGGGTTCCAGCCAGAACTTGGACTAAAATGTTCAGAGTACGAAACTCATTTCTAGCTCAAAAGAAATTTACAGCCCTCGCAGCATACGCTGCAATAGCTTGCGAGTTAATATCAGGAGGACTCGCTACGAATTGCCTTATTCGGTACCCTCTGCATGCAGAACAGCATGAGGAGCAACCTCTATTAACGCTCACAAATTCGGCGAGCGCTGAAACAAGCCGTTCTAGAATCACAGTAGGGACGAGGCTTCGAACTGTTCGCTTGGTTTGGAAAAATTGTTGAAGATATAGCTTTTATTGCAGTGCTGAGAGAGACATAGGGAGAGAACTAGAGAAAACAGGAATTTCTACGCGTCAAAAAAAACAGCATCCAACGTGCAACTCTTGCCGTACTGCGTGCTGTTTCTACTAATTGGGTCTCCGGCGTATGTTGCGACCAACAGAGATAATGTGCGCACACGATGAAAAATTCAGTGTTGCTCTGATACGTCATCTTTTGGAAGCGCGTCTGACTGAGGTGCAGATTATTTTAAAACGGACATCACAATGTTCTTGTCTTTTTTGGCGTTATTTTGTTCCAACCCCAGTTGAGGCACCATTTTGGAACCGAACTAAGCTAAGAGTTCAAGACTGCTAGAGATGGACGAATGTCGCTCACTTTGCACCTCTTGATGACGTTTTGTTTTGCTCGAAGGAAAACAAGAACTCAACACAGCACCAGAGCAGGGATGAGAAGTCGCAGAAAATGCGCGCTGGATTTGTTTGCGTCCGGCTTCACGGGTTTTTCTTATTTCTCTCATTCCGAATACAAAACCGACTGCCTCGATTCCTCACGACGCTTCGTTAATTCGCCTGGACCATTTGTTCTGCGCACTGCGTGCTCTATTCTTCGCTCTTATCCTCGTTCATTTCCTCTCGATCAGAATACAACAGCTTCCGCCGACTGCCGGAATATAAATGGACCCCTAAGTCGGCTGCCTGGCCAGGAATAGATGCGAGTGGGTTCATGCTTGGCACGAAATGCAGTACCGTGCAGCACCCCATGAACCAACCACGCAAAAGCTACGCGATGATCTTTCTATGCATTTTTTAAAGTGAAAAGCTTCACTACGCTAGGTAAAGCAGCCGTCGCGTAGGCCAGAGAATGACCTTGAACGACCTTTAGCCCAACCACGTTAGCCATGTATGGCGCTATGTGATGCAGTTAAAGTGTCTATGTGTGCCCTATGTACCCTGCAAGTAACGGCCAACGGACATGTGCAAAAGTGTTCATCTCTCTTTCCTCTCTCCCCTTTCTATCTCTCCCTTCGTCCCCCTTCCCACGTGTAGGGTAGCATACCGGGCGCTGCCTAGTTAACCTCCATGCCTTTCCGTCTTTCTCTCTCTCTCTCTCTCTCGAACCCTTGAACCCAGACCTTTGACCCGTGACCTGGAGCTGACCTCTGACCTTTTATTTTGGACCTTGTGTGACCTTTGGGTTGACCTTTCACCTTAAGAACGTCCGATGGAGTGATGTGAAGCCACGTGATGGCATCCGGTGGGGGTGTTGTAAGGCCATGTGATACCACGTCACAGCCACGTGGTCGTGTGGGTATCTATAGAACGGCAGTCGCGAGCGCGTAGCGGAGCTGCCATGGACGAGCCTCAGACGCTTAGCAAGCGTGCTTGGTTTTCGCTGAATTACCAAGGTTAGCCAAATTAAGCCACATGGCAATTTTTTTTAGAACGACTACGCGATACACTTTCACCGTCAGAGTCCTGATATGGTGAACTTCTGTGGTTCTGTGCGGCATCCCCAAGGCCAGCCATGCTAATCTTGAGGGGTTCAGTGCGGCATACCCAAAGGCTGCTACGGTGATCTCTTGCGGTTATATATGTACGGCGAACCCGAAGCCAGCTGTGCTGGCCACGTATGGTTCTGTGTGGTATAACAAGAAGCAGGATGGGCAGGAATCAGGCTGCAGGTACACAAACGTTTTCACACATTGGTTCCGCACCTGACTGCACGATGGCCAGGGAGCCGCTGACCAAATTATCTGATCACAATGTAAACCAATATATGTTGATCAATATATATTCCAAGTTTTGTGGGGCAGAAACAAGAATAAATAATTAGAGCGAAAAACAAGAACCAAATTAACGAATTAAGGCGCTTGCTATGAGTACAACAAAAATACGAGGCAATTTTGTACGCCCCGCGTCGCTATAGTTCCCGGCGTATGTTTAAGCTCCGAAATGTCGTAAATTAGTGGCGCCATTTTGATCATTGCAGTTTGCTGCGCTGAATGCAATGACATCCGGCAGTTCATCGAGTAAAAGGCGTCGGCAGCATTCCACAGTTGTGATGTCAGTGACGGCTGCGAAGCAGGCGGCTCCTGTCCTATATACAAACCTGTAGAAAAAGTGGCACACTATTGATGCGATGGGTTATGCTTTAGCATTGCCACTCGATTGTATCACCTCTTTGCGCTGACCAACTGAACTTACACCAACGACAATTAATATTTCGCTTTGACAACTCATTTCTTTTCATGTTGTTCAATAAGTTCAAATACGACGTCCGGTAGCCACCACTTTTTCTCTTCGCTGGTGGTGCTGAGCTTTTCACGCGCTTATTGCGAGTCTTCAGGCCACTAATGGCACCGGGTTTTGCCCACAATGTCATTACTAAATCGAGCGCATTGAACCTCCACCTTCATCTGCACTTTTTTCTTCTCCATGGCGAGGCTCAGCAACGCCAGGGTTTAGGTGTTCACCGAGATGCGGGACACTCAGTGTGCCTTTTCTTTCCTCCTCTCCACTCTGACACTGAGGCTTTAAACTCTCTAATCTTCCTCCCTTCCCTCACGGCACAGTTTAGGCGAACATCTTTGTGCTGCGTAATGTTAGCGCACTTCGCACAGACACAGGCGTGTACGTATAAAATTAGTGCAAACAACGTGATGGCTACAGATGTAGGCATCACGAGCGTTGCACGTCCTGTTTTGTCTTAATTTTAAACGTAACGCCCCAACTAGCCCAACTTCACGTTCTGCTGAAGTTGGCGGCCGAAAATAATCTAATTATTTCACAGATGGTCTAAATTAATGCTGAACTTTTCACTAAGGCATCTCAGATCAAACCCCACGCGCAACTTCGTGACACTAAACCTATTCGTACCGGCGTGTTCCTATCTGCAAGCACCTCAAAGGTTGGAGCCTTGGGTTACGTACTGCATACTAAAGACGCGACGCTGACAAAGACGGGGAGGCTGTTTAGATGAAAAGAAAGCCACCTGTATACAATGGTCGTTGAAAAAGAAAGCGGTTTTCCAACTTTGAGTTGTTGTTTTTTTTTACTGTCCACCAGGAACAGGCAGCTAAGCTCCGAAAGGAGTAACTCGCTCACGTGCAGTTCGCTTAGCGGCCAAAAGAAACAAAAAATCAGCACGTAAAAAATGCACGGCGCTGCGTCGTATTCGTACACGGAGGTAAGGAAGCGCTTAAGACAAATCGCTCCTCCGCGTTCTTGCGAGGTTCCATGACGCTCGCGGCTGTGTTCGAAACGGTCGTTTGTCTTACAACGCCAGGCCTATAGGAAACGCAGGCCGCAGCGAGACGGGGGACATCGAAACAAAAGCAAGTCTACAAAGTGTATTAGGCAGGTTGGAGCGGAGGTTGAAATTTGGCTCACGTCCGCATTAGCTCCTTTCCTTTCCCCCGACTTTTCTAGTAACCGGGTAAGGATAACGCGATCCTTCCTTCTGGCAGCGAGTCACCGCATCTGGCTCCGTGACGGGAGTCCTAAAGCGAACACTGCTGCCGGGACACATGGCGGTGCGTCTTGCATTCTTCTCTGCCAAGACGGAGTCATTTGTAAGAAAGCGTCCGAGGCGCATCAGAGGTGAAACTCAGGAGAAGTATAAAGGGAAGCTGGTCGTTTCTCTTTTCACTCCAACTCGACTCCTTTCTTTAAAGAACGAAATGTGGCGTCACCGACAAAGAGACAAGATGGGAGGTAGGAGCTAGCGTTGTCATAAAACACGAAGGAATTTCTGCTGATAACAATGCCAACTGCATACAGATACAGCAAATGGCGTTAGGCGCCTAATTTTTTAAGACTGTTACTGCCATTACTTCTGCAGACTTTGCCAAAAGGTCAGATTTAGTGTCATTATGAGACGCGGCGCAAGTTATGCCCCTGAAGCTATTGAAAAAAGTTGGAAAAAAATATTCGAATAAAAAAAGAGCCCGTTTCCCACACCGGTTTCGAAACCAAGCTTGGCGACACGGCTATTCCCCTGTGGCCACTTCACGATGGCTGGCTGGAAGCGGAGCCGTCTGTGAGCTGCAATGTGAGCTATTTTTCTATCTTGTTTGTCATTTCTAGCAGCGCTGAGCAGTTCGTGTCAATGCCACAAGTGACGCGACAGTCTGTTGACCTCCGATTTTAGTGTCCATTAGATTTCTTGATTTTGATATATGGGCTCTAGTTAAGCATAAAATTGTGTTTATGAACCTCGCCAGAACTGTCTTGCTGGCGTCGATATCCTCATTTGTACGCAACAGTAAGCGTAGCTTACAAAAAGTGGCGTTGTTTTGCCTGCAAGTCGAGAATAGCACCCAACCAGCGCGCTTACCGAATAGCACCGGTCTGAAGTTATGGTAAGTACACCACTGGACGCGTCAAAGATATTGGTCACACGCCTCTTCTAGTTGAATGTAATGGAATAATTTCTTTTAAAGCTGTGGCTTGATAACAAATATGCGTAATCTTTTCGAAAGCACCGCTAACAAGAGGTCGCACTTTATGCCAAATGAGGGGTTAGAGCCTTACACAGGTGTCAAGAAAGGAGCAAAAACAATAGGTCATTTCTAGCTTTGAGCTTGGTGTGCAAAAAAGCAGAAACAAACATTACTGTACTTTTCTATTTCTTTAAGTTGGCAAATTATTTTGGGGAAAGAAAACGGCCAAGTAACTGTGGACACCACAACCACGCCTTTAGATAAGGTCTGGATGGGGGAGGGAAATAATTAAGAGAGAAAGAGGCACCGTAGTGGAGGGCCTCGAAACAATTTCGACCACCTTTTAATCTTCAACGTGCACTGAATTTTTTTCTTTATTGCCGGGCTTCGACAGAATACAACATAAAACATACACGGGTAGACACCCAAACTACAAAAAGGTAGCCTACAGCCCTCAGAGGGGCAGGCCTTGTCAGTTTAAAATTCCCTGAGTTCCGTCAAAAGTTCGAGCTTTGAAAGCCACTCAGGGGGAGATGCTTGTGTTTTCAGCATCTCGATGAACTTGTGCATTGTCTCACGGAAATACAATCGCGCAGGCCGCGCATCCAGGTCACAATGAAATCCTGCCATTCGGGAGCGCCATATGCTCACGTCGCAAAGAACACGGGCGCATTTTGTGTTTCGCCACTATCGAAACACGACCGCCAGAGCCGTGATTGAACCCGAGTCCTCCGGCTCAGCAGGCGAGCACACTAACCACTGAGCCAACACGGTGGATATTAGCGTTCTTATTTTGTAATAAAGAAAGCAGCGACAATGCTATCTCACCTTAACAAATAGCCATTGTTGCAACATTGAAACGTGCACACTTGAGAATAGGAAAATTCTGGACTCAAAGAAACATCGCGCAAAAAATAGGTCGGTTTTAACTCCCCGTTCTGATTCAGAAACGCCAGACAAGCGAAATAGCACGTCGTAAAGAAGAATATCGAAAAAAAAACTACAAATATAACAATGGCGCCAAAGCTGAATCTGCCACAGGTCAGATGCAGGGACTGTGCAAAAGCGAATTCAGTGGCATCCGCTTTGATCGCATGTGAACAAAAGCAGTGAACCGCCCCTGCACTCCAGGAACCACCGTTTCCCAATTCCAGAACTATAAATCATGTCGTGGGCAGTGCGCACCTAAGCCTCGTTATATTCCTTTCTTCCTTATTTTTTCCTTCTGCCTTTCTTCCTTTATTTCTTTCCTTATTTCTTTCTTTCTCTCCTTCTTTTTTCTATTTTTTTTCTTTCTTCTTTGCTTCTTCATTTTTTTCCTGTTTCTTTCTTCCCTCTTGTCTTCTTTTGTTTTCTTCTTTATTCCTCCCTTTCTTCATTTCTGTTTTTTTTTCTCAAGAGCGTTGAAAGCGAATGGGAAAAAAAACATCGCCGCAAGAAGTGTCCGAATCTTGCACGCTCAGAAGATAGTCTCATTTCAAATGGGAGAGTAATGGTGCCGAAAGAAGTCGAAGGTGATGAAAAAACCTCCAAATGAAGAAGAAAAGGCTTCACATTAATGAAAATCTCTTGGATGAGCAACCCTCTCACCCTTTACTTCTTTGAAAAACCGCAAAATGCTGAGAAATTGAGGGAAAGATGCTGCAGAGGATGGATGCCTAGCGTTGAGCGGGAACAGGGGGGAAAACGTGACGGGTACGAGGCGCAATATCGCGAACCTTCTTTGATCAAGGAAGTCCATAGCTTGCCGCACCAACACTACTTGGTCGTTGTTCCTCCTCCTCTTCTTCCTCCTCCTCCTCGTCTCTGATCCACTCCCTTCGCCTTGCAGTATGCGAACGTCGAAACGGACACAAATGATACCAGAAAGGGGCGAACTAAAGGATAAAGCAGGTCGCTTTCGCTTGCCGAGTAGGATGCCTGCTGTATGAAAAATAAGCGGGAGCCTCAAAGTGCTGACCGAAAATATTGCGTCGGCCTCTGAAGCGCGGCACTCCTCTTCGCTCAGGACTCACACGAAGGGCAGCCCCTATCTCTTCCACCCACCCACCCACCCTCGCTCTACATTCATGATTCATATCTTCTTCGTATGTGTGCGTAGCTGTTTCGGCAAGCTGGCTACTCCTGAAATGCGGACCGGCTCGCACTTTCAAAGCGCTGTGCGGTGCAGCAGCCGTTGAGAGGGAAACGTGACCCATTGAATCGCCGTCGAGGACCGGTCTGTACTGCTTTAGTTTTTTTGTTTTTTGCAGAAGAAATGCGCGCGAAGGCATGCGTGACGTAGGAGGCTTCCTGTAGACTCCTCGTGCGGTACGCCTTCTCGCCAAAGCAAACAAAGCATTTCTTGCTTAGACGCGACTTTAGTTCGCGTTTTAGTCTCTGTTACAACCACAATCGTTGAAAGTGTCCGCACTATAATGCTATCCCTATGACTACGAGCAGACGATTCGTTTTTAGCAATCATCTTCGCAAGGCGAGCAAGAAAAATTGAGTCTTTAGAGGCTAGCCTACTGATAACCTTCTTGAGTTTTTTTTTTACTTTATTTTTCTCCGCGCAACCATTCCGCTGTCAGTTCACTACTAGCCTCTGTCGATAAGGGCATGAAGAGTTGCAGTCTGAATATCTCCGCTATCAAATTTCGAGCTTCATTAGTCATTATACGAGTGCGATTGGTGGGTGCTTTTCTCGGACCTCTTGCTCCAGAATACGCTTTTTTTGGTGTTGCCATGTTAAAACTGCCTTGTTCGCTTGCTGGAAGGTTGAAGTTTTAGACAGAAACTAGCATCGCTATTTGAATGGGCTCCCTATGAATTGATTCACAGAACCGATTAGGCAACCACATTGGTATGTCATTTCATGGTGTAGCATGACATGGCATGACATGGTTTGATATGGTTTGATATGGTATGGTGTGGTATGGTATGGTACGGTATATTATGGTTCCCAAACTTCAACACAAGCTGCGAAGGAAAAGAGGGATGGTAAGTCAAACACGGAGATCATTTTTGACCCTTAATCGCTCCCCGTGCAGACCCTTGGGCAATTTGGCAAAATATCTAATTGCGCAAAAAAATACGGCACAAGAGAAGAAGACAAAATCAGGACTTGCCTGTCCAAACAGGGTCCATGGAGGGCGATTCCAGACGCCTCCTTTTTTGTCGCTCTCATGTCGGCACTTTGCACGCTGTTAGTAAAAAACTTTTCTATGACTATCGTTACAAGATGCAGCCGCGACAGCGGCATCAAGAGTAGCGGCGACTTGGTTTCTGTCGGGAACACCACCAGAGACTCCAGTCGTCGTGGTGTATGTCTATTGCCGTCGTTGACCTTTTTCACTAGTTCTTTTCATCATGCACCAACTGGCTCAGATTTACACTCTTCTTCATCGCAAGAGCTTCAGCGGTTACCGCTTTTCAGCTCCACAAAAAAAAAAGAATCACGACAAAACTAAGACTTGCCTGCCCGAACAGGGACCAAGGACGGCGATTTCAGGCGTCTCCTTTCTTGTCGTTCTCGCGTCAATTTCTTGCGCGCTGTTAGTACAAAACTTTCCTATCATTGGCCTCAAAACGACGCCTCTCATATTCTTTACAAGATTCAGCCGCGACAGTGCCATCAAAGCTAGCGACAACTTGGCTTCTATCGGGAGCACCACCAGAGACTCCAGCCGTCGTGATGTATGTCTCTTCGTGTCCTGGTCCTTTTTCAGCGGTTCTCCTCTTCATCGTTTGCCAACTGGCCCAGATTTCCACTCGTCTTCATCGCAAGAGTTGCAGCGGTTACCGCTTTTCAGTTGTCGGCGCGAATTAGATCTATGCAGAGCTTGAGCTTGGAAACCGGACCCAGACGGGAGTGGCCAGTGGTGCTCTCGTTTCGCTGGCATTTAAACCAGACAAGAACTGAAAGAGAGGGTGTGTGCTCGTCGCGTGGGCGTGCTGCGCTTGCTATAAACGCTACATTGACGTGATGGTTGGCTAAAAAAAAAGAAAGGGATTAGAAATAATTACTCCTCAGAGAAAGACAGACAGATACAGCTAAAGAAATAAAGGAAACCAGCGCGTGTGCGATGCGAGTCCCGCAACCTAGCTGTCGCCGTTCACACGACAGCTGTCAGATGAAGAATGTCGGGATTTGTCCGCGTGGTCCGCAGAACGTGGCAGCTGGCGCCGTGTGCTGCCCGCTGACACATTTGCCGTAGCACTGCGATGTGACAGGCAGCCCAGCAGAGGGCGACTGAGGCAACAGTGGTATGTGCGGAGTGGCCTGACAGCGCTTCGCCCGCTCGTAATGGGAAAAGCCAGCGAAGGCTCAATATAGGGTCACGCCCACAGCCGGGAACAGCAGCAACGTTGTACCAAGGTGAAAGGTGCGAGTAACGAGCTGTTTGCACTTCCAACGGGCGCGGCTGATTTCGAGTTTTGTTTTCCTGTTAGCGTGCGTGGTGCCCACCACGATGAGATGTCGCCGGCTCAACATGTCGCTGCTGCGAGGGAAACATGGAGAGGGTGGGAGGGTGTTGCCGTCACTATAGAAGGAAGGACGGCACACTACTCGTTATCTTTCTTTGCAACGTCCTCGATAAAGGTTAATTTTTTTTCTTTTGTATTGCTGCTGGCTGCTGCTAAGTCGCACGTTTTTGGCTGGGAAGATAATCTATACATTAATCATTTGTGCATCAATTTATTGTTCATTTATTTATATTTGTTTGTTTCTTTGATCAGACGACTGGTCGGTTTTCTTTGTGCCTGTTTGTTTGTTTGTCGTCAGTGCTGCAAGTTCTAAAAAAAGACGTTGGACAAGAAGGAGGGGGGTGGGGGGCAGAAAAAGCGGTTACGAGAGCTCCGTAATTTTAGCGCAGGAAACAGAAAACATTGAGTACCCGGCTTCCTCGCTTTGAAATCCTCCCCAGGCGCGTTTAAGATTGTTCTACCTCAGGCTGCTCAAAGGTAATAGTGACGAAATAGAAGAAAACACGGCAGAGATATCTTTGAAGATTCACTCCAAAGCGGAGAAAAAAGGACGCGATGACGCGGTGGTTTAGTACCGAAAAGTTAGCACATCGGATGCTTACTTCAACAGCAGACTCCGAACACGGCATTGAGTTAGTTATTAATGAGGCCAAGTTGAAACGGTGCGTTTATAAGCCTGCAGGCAAACGCTTATAGTTACAGTGAGCGAACACTCCGGTGAAGCCCATTCAACGTTTGACATAGCTTCAGCTGTTAGGTACATTTTAAGTGCAGTCCAGCACTTTCTGAAATGTTCGCAGTGCCCCCCCCCCCCCCAAAAGAAAAATGAAAGTCATGCCACGTGTCCCCTGTAGTAACAAAAATAAGAAAAAGCATAGGCATGGGATATGAGAATGACTGTGCTCAACATTCGCTTCATAACGCCAAGAATCGAAGCATCCTTTCACTAACGAAAAAGAAAGGGTACAAGTATTTTCATGAAGCAATGCGTGACACACGCCAGCATGGCTGACTATCGTGATGTCATTTGCATTTTTATTGTTCGCGAGTGCTTTCGTTTATTTCCATACACAAAGCGTATCCATCAAGTAAACATAAGTAGAATCCTGCGCTTTGTCCTGTTTGTTCTTCGTAGATCCTTGTTTGCTACCGTGTCTACAACATGCGTTCCAATATGAGACACCAACTGGCCCACCTGTCTGTCTTAAAGTTGTTCTTAGTGGTATTTTTCCTCTCATTCGACTGATTAGAAGGCACTAACTATTTAATGTAAATAAGAGAATAGCAAAACGTAAAAATGCAGTCATGGCTACGAAAAGGCCTTTCTCAACTTTACGAGACTCAGCTTTATTCGAAATAACGCCAGGCTGCAGGTGTGCTGGTTGACTGATCTACACTGCAATGTTGGTTTCGTAGTTGCGTGCGCATGACATATAAGCAAAAATTGACTACGCTAAAGCAATGCAACGCAAGTAGCGAAACTCAGCCAGAGTAAGCGTAAGCATCGTTGTTGTTTTTTTAATTCTAATTCACAGCCCCTTTCACTTCTTCGACAAAATCTTCCTTCCCGTAGCGGTGCAGGTGTCCACACAGTGTGAAACAGAGCGTCCGAGAGATGTTTCGAAGCAATCGGTTGCGTCTTACTACGCCTGCCTGAGTCCACCCGATGACAAAGAAGGTTTCACGAAGCGCGAGGCACGGGCCGCGTGCATGGGAAGGTCACCTGACCGCTGGGAAGAGCTACCCGGCGTCTTGTGATAACCTGTGAGCGCTCGCCCCAGCCGAAGACGACAGAGGTGGCACGAAGCACGTACAGGGGGTGGTCACGTGACTGCGAGCATCGGGTAACGTCGCATATGCATGTCTCGCTGGAAGGCAGGTTCTTTTCGCTATATGGGAAGCCGGCATCAGACTCGCAAGTTTTCCACAAAATAAATCTGTTCTACTCACGGTTCCACGCACGCACGCACGCACGCACACACGCACGCACACACACACACACACACACACACACACACACACACACACACACACACACACACACACACACACACACACACACACACACACACACACACACACACACACACACACACACATATATATATATATATATATATATATATATATATATATATATATATATATATATATATATATTGCATACGTACACAGGTACATAGTAGACTTTCTCACTGTCGTGTTTCCTAACCCGTCTTTCATACCTGAGGCGGCCGAGAATCGTTGGCCGTGCTGAGTAAGGAACGCGCCTCCCTACACAAAGCTTATTGCGCTGGTCATTTACGTGCTTCGTCCTCCCCTTCACTCTTCCCCTTTCTGTCTCTTCTATCCATCCCCCCCCCCCTGCAGGAGCAGTCGACGGAAACCCTCCCCCGGTTAACCTCCCTGCTGTTCCTTTCCTCTCTCTCACCTCCCGAGAGAATGGCACCCAGAAAACCTTTCTTTCGTTTTGCTTCGCGAAACCTGCCATCGCCATAGGCATCTGCATCCTGCTGACACCCTGGTTCGTGGCCTCCCCCCCTCCCCCCTTTCGTTTCCGCACTACCTCTCCCTCTTTCCCCAAACTCGCCAGGGGCTCTGATCCCCGGAGCCCGGGGCACTGTCACGTCCGGCGCACGTGATGTCCCCAGGCGCCCATTGTTTCCTGGCAGGCGGCTGTGGACAATGCCCGAGCGTGGCAACGGCCCCTACCTCCGCGTCCCGCCGCGTGCTCGTGACGCCTGGGAGGTTCTCGTCGTTCTCAGCGCTGTTTCGGGCACCGCTTCTCCCTCATTTTCCCCATTTCTCCCATTCGCTCATTTCTCTCTTCTGCTTCCCCAGCTCCCCAAAATGTGGGCTTTGGTGCGTATTCATTGTGCCTTTTGCACACGGCTGTTACGGACACGACGAGAGTTGGCAGTGCAGTATTATGCTGCCCTGAGTCGCTTTTCAGATGAGGAGCGCAGGGAAATGTTTCTATGCTGGCATGTCCAGCCTTGTCTAGTTGCAGCAAGTTCCACTTTCAACTGGGCAGAAACACAGGACGAAACTGCTCCAAAAGCTTTGCGGTTCGCTTCGTTTGTGGCGCAGTTTCCTTCGTTTCAAGTAGAAGCCCTCAACGCGATCCCTTCACGATAGCTTGGGGTGTCACGTGTGAGCGTATTCGCTTCATAGGCTTGTAAACAGTAGAAAGTGCAGAATCTGGTTGCGCTGTAGAGCATCCGCACCTCAACGTTTGGTCGTAAAGAGACGTGAGCGAATGCGATTGAGCGCTAGCATTTGGATGTTTGTAGGCAAAATTGTTCTGCTTTGAAAAAAAAGGTCTGGGTACAAACTACTATTTTATTTTTTGTCAAAAAGATGTTAACTAGGAAAGCCGCCTGTTGCAGACCGCAAATCGAAATAACAGTCGGGATGTTGCGTAAGTTTACTGTTACAGACCCCCCCCCCCCCCCCCATCTTCCTTTCCTCATTTACTTCCGCATTCTTCGCACAATGTAACGACAACCATGCAGGGCATCCCTTCCGTTGCACTAGGTTTTGTAACACAGTGTTTTCGCGTTGCTTTACTGGATCAGGCTGCGATGACTAGCTAAAAAAAAGGACATTATATGCACTTGAATTACTTTGTTAAAAGCGACCTCAGTGCCTTCGTTTACACGATGTTTGTTCTAGCATGGACGGTACAAAGGCGCTTTTGAGTGTTTTACAACAAGGAGATGTTGACCCACACAGACAACGAACTGTGCTCTTTCTGTGTAGCCTTGCGTCCCGCATAAGCAGTTCTTCTTGCGAGGAAGCTCGCATTCTGGCGGTCCTTCATGCGTTCCGGTATTAGAAGTGTAAAAGAGAGCATATTAAAATTCCTGGTCACTCCAAATTACCCGCCATCATGTAGTACTAGTAATGGTAAGTGGTAATTAGTAATCGGTAATTGTGACTGGTTATTGGTAATCAGCAATGCGTTCAGTAATTGTTATTGTAATTGGTTCCAATGTCAATAAAGTAAGAAAGAAAAGGAATAAAATTAGGAAAATAAAAGGACGAGAAGGCGCTATCGCATATACTCTTAACGCGATATTTAAGCGTCCTGGTGATTTTTTGTTTAGCAAAATACCTACGGAATTAGAAAAGGAAAGGATTCTGTGAAGAGCTCCATGCGCATTACACCGTCATTTCATAACGGCGTATTTATTCTTAGTTCCAGGGCCCACGTAGAACCAATATCGATAAACCTTGAGTGCTCCACGGAAAACAAAAAAAAACAGGACAAAACAGCATGCGTCCAGAGTCGATTCAGTGAGCGGTGCATTACTGGCAAACGTGAGCTCGCTTTAATTAGAGTCATCTAACAACTGGGAAAACTGGCGCGATTGATATTCGCCTTTTAGCTCCCTCGACTTGTCGCTTTCCGACTAATTTTTGCGGCAATAAAGCCCCGCTAGCGTCCATTAACCTCGCGAGGAGCTGCATTTTCCACGGACCGTCGGTAATCACTTTTCCGGCATCTCGAGCCGAAAGCCGAAAACTTTTTAATCCCCGAGCTCGGGCTCGGGCCATCTTTTAAACGGCCGCATAAAAGCGTTCGTCTTTTTATCGGGAACTCTGCTTACGGCTGCAGTGGTGAGAGGTAAACGAGATCTGTTGTCCCCTAATGGAGGCCCTAATGCTCGCTCCTCAACTCCCGGCCATCAAATCACTCAGATGCGCTCTCGTTTCGTATTTGTATGTTTTTTTAAATTATAGTTCACAGAGGCCTGTGTGCGGAAACAGAAAACGAAAACCATGGCTCGACAGGCTGCTCAGCACAATGCTGCTGTAGATGCATTCGTCAAAAGGTCTGCGCCCATGTATGCGCCTTTGAAAATGTTTCAACGCCGCTGCTCGAGCTTTGGCCAAAGCCTTGATTAAAGGGTTCAATTCACATCGCCTGAATGTTAAACGTTGTTCAATAAGCGCAGTGCTAATGCGAAACCTCACTTTGCATAGCAACACATCATTTTTAGTCAGTGATCATTTACTAATGGCGAACTGAATGGTTAATTAGGAGCTGCGTTCTTTATTTTTTATTCCGGATGCAAGAACGAATATCTATTCGTAGGTCAAATTTTAGGTGAGATTTCTGGTTTGGAGGATAAATGCAAATAGCCTCGTTCTCAAATGGCAGGGCGTACAAGCACTTCTGCAAACAGAGCGCCAGGAAGGCCTTCTCGCTTGCGGTGAAAGGCACAGAGTAGACAACAATGCGCCAAATGCCGATTTTCGAATTGTTCACCAGTACTGTGTGCTTTCGACTGTGAAGTTTATGCTCAAAATGCACCCTGGCTTTATTCGTGAAATTCTATCGCTAGTACATTTTAAAAACCTTATCGGGTTCGCGGGGCTCGTTAGAGTTCTTACATGGTGCCCACATCACTGCTTCTGATGTACGGTTAGTCTTCAATGACGCTCTCTTTCAAAGCTTGAAGATCTTCTCCAAACCTGAACGCTAAGTAGACAAGAGCTGCACTGACATTGCTGAGCCACAGTTGTAGCAGTTTCAAGTTTGAAATACGCGAATTGCCACAGATGGGGCATGCCCTTAAAATGCCCTAAGAGAGATGACCCTAGGGAATGCCTCTAGCGAATAAAGTCTAAGGAAAGTCCCTTGCGATTCCTATCTACGGAACGCCCATTATGTACGCCGAATTTAATCAGACGAATGATCCTCGTCGTTATCATCAACAGGAAACCACCCCCACTATTCTGAAGTGCCAACTTAGATTACGTGTGGCTCCTGGTCTCGCCTTGATGGAGATTTAGATACAGGGCCTGTCTCCCTTTCAGAGCACGCCGAAATTCGTGCAAGGAACAGGAAAATAGCCTAGTCATCCCGCGCTTCGCACGGGAAGCTTTTACATCAGTGGCAGGTGCATGGACTCCGTCCTGCCGTTTTACGTTCTTTTGGCGTTTCATTCATATAGTGACGAGGAGTTTTCGCTCAACGGTGAGAAGCCTAGAGCGGTATGCTGTATTTAAAGTCGCCTCGCTCACACAACGACTCAACAACAGCGCCCCCTACCCCCAAACGGGTTGCTACCCTCAATGAAAAACATGCGAATCAAACTCTCGGAAAGAGGGCCGAGACCGGCCGCTTAACAAGCCTGCATGAAGCATGGCTGAGAACGTGGTGCTTGATGGAGGCGCCACTTCACATAAATCAAATCAGAGCTTCCCCGTCTTCTTTCAATTTCCTCTCGCATACGAAAAAAAAAACGCATGCATGCGCAAATCTCGTAATGAGATTCCAGAGGGAGATAAAAAAAAGAGGAACCAAAGAGGAAGCATTATTAGAAAAAAATTAATAGAAGCTGATTAAAAAAACTACAGAAGGAAAATAAGATGGGCAGAGGACGTAGCCCGCATGTTTCATGACTCCCGGCTGCGCGCAGTGCGCCATAAACGGCCGGCAACCCGACCGTAAAAGCTTGCAATTAAAACGTTCTCCGGAGTCTTACGGGCTCGCTTTGCGATCTTTGCTGGTACTTCCCGCCGTCATGTCATTATCTACATTTTGTGTGTGCGCGCGGAAAGTGTTTTTTTTTTTCACATTGCCTTTGTGGCTGTTTCTGTCCAGCGCGATTTACGAGCAGACGCGAGCAAAAATAAATAATAAATGAGCCGTAGCTGCTTAATGTCTTCTTTTTTTATGAACTTGGGAGGTGCATACGACGACAGATTGCAAAACGCCACGTGTTACAAAAAATGGGAATTTATGATCTTAAGCGGGTTGTAGGGTAACAGAAATACTGTATACATTATAGCCCCCACAAAAACATCTTCATGAATGCAACATTACACCCAATAACTCTTTCTGACGTCACTGTCGCTAACCGCCAGAAACCTCTCGTACGGGTAGGGAAACACCGCTCCGAAAACCCGGCTATGCCCCGTGGTTATTTCTGAGCATGTAACAGTTGGTTGCACTGGTGGTGAGCTGGGCAGTGAGCTGTTGGTGGCGTCCTGTAATCTTCGTCTTCTCAGCTGTATTCGTTTTTAGAGCTGTGCTGAACAGTTCGGCCGAACGACACGGATGGCATGGCAGTCAGCAGCGCTCCGAATTTGGGGCTAATCAAAGATCTAGACTGTGATACGCGGATTCTATGGGGACTATGTTGCGAATTCGGGCCCAGTCAAAGATCTAGATTTTCACACAGGGGTTCTATGGGGAGTTTGGCAAATGAGACAACAGGGAGCTCTGGTGACACCCATTACCCCTCGTATCGATCTACCGGGGTAATGGATCTGGCCAGATTTCTAGGCGAAACCTAAGCAACGTACGCGCAAGTTCTGAAGTGACCTGAGAGGTAGAGATATTCTCTCTAACGCCTAGGTAGTGGAAGATATCATAGTGGGTCACCTTTCGCGCCTGAACCCATCCCTACGCACCAATACTGCATTTCTGGTTGTTGTTGCTACTATAATTGTATGCGCCCGGAAGGCAAGCGATAATAAAGAGCGAAGTTTAACGTCAAAACAATGAACATTTTTTTGGACAATGCGCTCTTATAACTAAATACAGGCGGATTAGTAGAGTAAGTGTTTGGGTCTGGGTTACATTGACAACCAGCAACTGAGAAACCGCTTCTTTTAAATGGCCACCCCGAGCATTCGCACCTCTCTTTCTCTGCCCTCTCTCATCCTCCACTGACTGAAAACAAATTGCCAAGGTCAAGTGCGCATGCGCAGTTGAAGTTGTTGACATATGCGAGCATAAATGGCGGCAGCTGTCAAGCGCGCACTTGCGAATTCGCTAGACGAGTCGATTGTAATTAAGAGCCCACTGTAGTGCAGTCAGAGTGAAGAGTGAATTATGGTCAGTCTTGGTGCGATATTGGCATCTGCGCCATTGCCAACGTTAGTACTGTCGCTCCTTGATTGACTACTAGCATGGTGACGTTTGTCATCATATAGATAGCGTGCATGCTAATTAACCTCTGTCGCCAACTACCGCTTCGTAAGTAGTTCTAAATGATGCTATTCAAGGGAAGACACGAAAAAAGAAAGAATTAAGAATTCAGCCCGCCTACTGTAGTCCCATGGAAAGACGAAACATCAGTCATTCAAGTCGTTTGTCGCGTTGAATCCCGGATGTGGACACTCGTCGCATCATTTACTCGAGCTGCCCTTAAAGCATGGTGGAGTTCTCGGGGATGCAACCTGAATAGGTTGTCCAGATGGATCCCTAACGAGTCTTTTGGGACATCCCGAAACCTGATTTGGAGATGCCAAGCGTTGCCTCCAGACAATTCGAGTGCCATGAAACAGGTTCTAAATCCTCCTGCCAGACAGCGTTCATTAAAGAGCTTCTAATGAGCTGTGGAGGTCATTAGCTGTAAGCTATCAAAGTGATGTAAGTTCAGGTGGCAAGCTAAAGGTCATTCGTCTGGCATATTCATTGCAAAAATAAAATAACCCCCTTTGAGCAAGCAACTCTCACTGCTTTCTCATGCTGCTCTGACACTGTCTGATCATTCATCGATAACGATAATTATGCTGAAGCTGTGTTCATCGATTTGGAGAAAGCTTTTGATACCACTGACAACAGTATGCTATTTCTCAATTTAGAGTCATGTAGTATAACCGGCACAGTGTTAGAAATTCTCGAGTATTTTGCGCAGTAGGTTTTAGATTATTTGGGCAGTAACCGCACATCTTTTCAAGTCATCCTCAATCTCGGCGTGCCCCAAGGCTTTATTCTGAGACCCTTGCTTTTCTTAATCTATATCTACGACCAGCCTTTACGTCTCACAGATTCTACTAGCACTTGTACGCTGATGACGCAACAATTTTGACATCATCTTCTGACATTCATCTAGCTGCGTATAACCTACAAGATGATCTCAAATTCTTAGAACACTGGTGCTTTTTGCCTTTAAACCAATTGGCTGCTTGTTCTTCAAGGGTGTGAAAGGAAAAGAAGGAGAGGTTCTTAACATTTCAAGAGAATATTTTCTCGTCCATTGAGCCTCACCAGCGGCTCTTCACGAGTCGGACAGCAGGGCCCTGAGACAAACCCTGTGGCCAGGCAATTTTTGAAAACAACGCTGCACGTCAGAGGAATCTCCAACACTTTTGAGGCGACAAAACTAGCCGTTTTAAGCTTCAGTTTCTTGGCCGTACCAGCTAACTTACTCCTCAGAAACTGCTTAGCGGTCTGTTTCCAGGCAGATTTGTACATATTTCATTCATTGTTGTGAGGCAGTTTCAACCCGCATTGTTTTTATGTAATGTAATGTTGCTTTTAGCTTGTGTAACACTGACTTAGGCCTCTCGTTGCGATGCTTACTTCTTCGTAGAGGTATTGCCTCTATAAATATGATAGCCTGTGAGGCCTCCTGTCCTTTTACCACCCTTTTAGTACAGAGTGGCTTCCAAGAGAAGGAAACTGTAGCAGGGCGCGGCAGAAAGTTAGGTGGGTGGATGAGATGAAGAATTTTGCGGGCATAGGGTGGGCTCAGCTGGCAAAGGACAGGGTTAATTGGCGAGACATGAGAGAGGCCTTTGCCCTGCAGTGGGCATAGTCAGGCTAGCTGATGATGAAGAAGATGATGATGATGATTAATTGAGCTCATGCTTTGTGACGACGGACAATGTCTGGACAGACTCACACCGTTTCCACCAAAGAAATTTTATCGGACACGTTGACACGCAAGGCTCGAGCACCTGCATGGCATTGCATGCATTTGTTTGTCAACAATGTTTTGATAGCGCAGTTTCTCGCTTACTTGTTTAAACATGCTTGTCGGTGGAAGTGTTAAGAATGCCATATCAAGCTGCTCATACCGGCTACTGCCGACTTATCCACTTCCAAACGAGTTTACCAATAAAATACGTAACCTAACTGTCAAGGCTCAGATGAACCACATCTGCAATAGAATAAAGCAAGACCTAAATAAGGAAGACAATAAAACGTGCCGCCCCCCCCCCCCCCCCCCCGAAAAAAAAAAGACGAACTTGCTTGTACTGATTTGTGTTGTTGCGGTTCACGGTCCCGGATTCGAGAAAAGCAGTCGATCAATCTAGAAGCGGACACTGTTCGATTCCCCCTGCGAGCAACTTGCAAGCGGGAGGAGGGATGTTCGGGGCGAGCGGGGGAAAGGGCTGGTAGACTCATCGGGCCTAATGGTGGCTGGCGCGTCTCTGATTACGAGACGGCGCCGGCGCGTAGGCACTCCTGGCTCGTTTCTCGAACCAATCCCTCCCTTCCCTCGCGCTGTCCCTCTCTTTCGCTCTCCTCTCTCTCTCCCTTCTCCGGCTTCATTATCTTCTCTATTCCAATCTGTGTATCTGCATTTCTCTTTCTCTGCGCTTCGTGTCATTCCCCTCAAAGTGACCCTGCCCGCCTCCCTCCCCTCTAATCCCTGGTTAGGCTTAGATTCCCTCCACTGCCACGGTGTCAGCGTTCGGCTCCTTGTGAAACGCTTGCTGCCTTTCGCGGCGGCACTGTTCGCAGAGTACAATGCATTGCTGTAGCCGTATTTTGTAAGGATTTTCCTCCTGATTCATTGATCTGCCTTTTTACTATATGTAGCTGCAACTCGTATCGTCACGAGTGACAGCTAAACACGGAATGTCACACTCAGGCTCCAGTATTGAAGCTAAGGTTGACCAATGGCAGGGAAGCAAGGGAATTAATCTCCACAA
>JARKHS020011093.1:0-47366 GCA_030143305.2 Amblyomma americanum | reverse complement strand
AACTGGATTTTATGAAGACATGCCTTTCGACTCCTCGCTTACTTCTTGGAAATAGGGAGGTAGCTGTCGCAATGGCTTGGTGATTAAGGTGCTCAAGTTGCTTACCCGAAAGACGCGGGTTCGATCCCGCCTGTGCTGGTCGCATTTCGATGTAGGTGAAATGCTGGAGACACGTGTACTGTGCGTTCTCAGCGCACGTTAAAGAACTCCAGGTGGCTGAAAGTATCCAGAGTCCTCCACTATACGGCGTCCCTGATAGCGTGAGTCGCTTTGGGAAGTTAAACACCATAAATCAAACCAACTTCTTGTAGATAGCGCACTTGTAAACTGCTCACACATTTTTAAGGTCTTAAAAATAGCACATATTCTGAAGGAATAAGCTATAACATTGTAAATCTCTTTGAGAACGAAACACAGGCTTTGTGAACCACGCGTATTCGGTACAAGATATCGTTGTCTGCTTATGCATCATAAAACTCAACACAGGATCATGGCGGACTTCCTGCTCGGTGCTATAAGGAGATGCGGTGATATGAGAGGGGAGGGGGTTACTATCCCGAGGATGCACTTAGATTTCACCACGGTTACTAAAATGGCGCAGATATGGGCTTCAAAGGTGTGGCATCCATACTTTATCCGTTTTTCCTGTAGTCTCCTCTGCTATATTTCGGTGGCTGGAGCTAGGTGGGCGTCTTATCTAACCGTCGACAGTTTAATTACGCGGCGTCGAATGCGAGCCAAGAAAGGCGCCGAGTTATATAAATGTGCAAGCGCAGACCGGGGGGTGAACGCGTTATCTATTTCTGCGTTCTTGGGTTCCTTGCTGGCTGCTTGTTTCATACCCATCCGCCCTCCGTTTGTTATCTGTCCGGTCTTATACACCAGACGGCCTTGGGTGTTTCCGCATATGCAGCACCCGAGCTTTTTCTTTCCTCAACTCTTTCTCTTATCCACTCCTAGCGCGCAGAAAGCAAAGCAGGCAGCGATAAAGGACAGTGTGCGAAAGTTGCGCAAGCAATGCAAGGCGAGGCGCTCTTACGCCCGCCTTGTCTCGCTGCCGTCGGGGCAAGATCTACGACGCCTCTCCTTATCGCAGCCGCCCCTAAGGACTGCGCGGTAATGCGATTTTCCCCGTAGTTCCACTGGAGGTCACTGCGACATAAACAGCGTGGCAGACTGCCACAGTCTGAAGCGTTCGCGAGGTGCTGACAGCCTGCAGATTTAGGTAGACTGCAACGCATGCCAGGAACGAGGCTCAGCTGAAGACATTTACTTGGCCTGAGTCGACAGGTGCATCAGAGACACTGACGGCAGGCTTTCGGTGCGTTCAGTCACTGTCGCCGTTCTCGACGTTCTCGAGAGCGGCTTCTTCAAGCGGGTTTTATCGCCTTACTATTCCTTATGATACCGCGCCTGCTTTAGGCGCACGATTTAAACGCGCTGAAATATTCGAGGGCAAAGCGCATTGTTCACTCCGCAGTCATTCACGAGCAGCTTTCGTTTCACAGAGCCGCCTTTGAACGTGAAATTGAACCCAGACATGCGGAGGCAGAGTACTCACCTTCTGAGAAAGACGGAATGGGATATTTCTTTGACACTTTTTTGTTAGTTCAGAAAAGTAACCTACAGAGAAAAAGTGACCTTGTACATATCATTGGAAGTGTTGGGATTACCGCTGTTCGCAATGACTTTACGTCCGCTTTTGCGTGCGTAAGAAGAGAGCATTGTTCTATAACCGCATTATAGAGCTATTATGAATCTTGAGCCGGAATTGGGGTTTCATTTCAGATACAAGTCTCAATCTCTCCCTCTTATCATTTTTTCTACGAACATTTTTGCATTTCGCCTCCGTCAAAATGCTGCCGCCGCCGCTGGGATTTGATCCCGTGACCTTGGGATCAGCAGCGGAGTGCCAAAGTTTACTGAGCCTCTGCGGCAGGTTGTCTGTACCCTCTTGCTGCACCAGATCACTACGCACTGTCAATAACTATTTCCGAAGTGTCACACGTACAGAAAACTTGCAAGTCATGTCCACATGTTTTTTATGTTTTTGTTTTGTCTGCGTACGCGTCGCGCTTAGCAAGTCATGGACAGCAAGTCCTCCCATGCAACGAATGAGCTGGCCGAATGTACAGTTTGGCGGGGTTAAAACCCACCTTTGTCGCTGCACCCTAACAAAATGCTTACCTGCGGTTAAATTAATGTTCATTCTTTTTTTTTACACTGAAAGATTGAACCTGCGCTGTGAGACCGTACGCAGTGAAGGATTGCGGAACGACTTCGACCACCATGGTGTCCTTTGTAGCGCGCGCGTCTAAGCTCCACCACGCGGGCGTTCCTGCTCTCCGCCTTCGTCGGAATATGGTCGCCGTGCAGGATCGGGGAGTGAACCTACGACACCGTGCTCGGCTTCACGGGTGCCGATCGCTTGCAACACTTGGGCGCGAGCAGGTTATCAAAATCGTCCCACAAACGGCGATTCCCGGACTATAGGAACTCCGACCACGTCAATCCCCCGCACCTAAACGTGTCGTTAAAACATTTCGACCATAACCGCCACCACCACAAACGACTTACGAGAGCTGTCTAGAAACAGTGTTCGGTTTGACTGCTGGCATATCAGCTCATGCGCCGTGATGGGCCCCGGGGAAGTTGCGCTGAAGTTTGCGGTGCCGATTGCAGCGCCATAACACACTGCCTAGCGAGAAGAGCAAGCAGTTTTGGGTAGTACTATTAGTACTTTTCCGCGCCACCTTCAGGCGCTTAATGGCGTGAGCCTCCGCGCTCTGTCGAAGGCGTACGTGCCTTGCGTCAGCTATCTGGGCTACGCCGATAGAAGCTATGCAATGAATGCTGTCAGCCAAACGCGGGTATCTAATCGCGCAGAATGTGCTGTCGCGTTTGCAGCGGCCCAAGCGGCTGACAAAAGCAGTTTTGAGTCACCGAATGGAACAATTGCAGTGCCACCTTGGCAGCGCAGGTTCCCCTAAAGTTGCGCTCCCCATAGCAGCGTTAAGGTGCCAGCTTTAGTTTGACGAGTGTTTAATTCCTATGTTCGCCGCCCAGTTGTAGCGGCGCTGCCGCTGCCGCTGGAAAGCGAATGACTCAACGCCGGCGTGTGTCCCCGAAAGCTGCGTCCACAAGCAGCGTGTTCCACGGGCACACTGCTTCGGGCCCGCGTAAAGGTATAGAGCGCAGTTGCGTCATCCTTCCGCGTGTTGCGCGATTAGTGTGCTGCAACGCGACAAAACAGACTGTGGTGCGGTCCGGTGGCCCGTGCATCGCTGGGCTCCCAGCTGCGAGTTGCGAAAGCCGCTTTCGATATCAACGGGACCGGGGCCGTGCGCAAAAGTTTATACCTATTTATTTATTTCATTTATTAATACTATCGGCCTTAAATTAGGGTAAATTAAAATTAATACAACTGAATGAGTGTTCACCGACACCAGTATAAACTGCATATACAAATCTAGTACAATCGACCTCAAAATTAAACAAGTAATCAAAACACAGCTTGTCAGTCCAGCTGTCAAATGAAGCTATAGACTGCAAACAGATTTATGGGCCTATGTTCACAGGTGTAAATCTGGTGTTCAGGGTACTGAGAACCGGAACAGCAGATAAAGGACGTAGTGGAATAACAAGGAGCAAGGGTGCATTTATATTCAGATTTTGATGCAGGAATACGTATATTATTATATTTGTTTATCAATACTGCGAGTCTTTTTCGGGCTTATACGGGAAAGGGCACTCATAAATGCATGCAGCACTTTACAAACAGATGGATTCCCCTAAATAAAAGACAAGAATAAAACCGCGACAATGGTTTTTTTTTTTTGCTCACCACCTTTTCTCGGTAACACCTTTGCATCCACTCGCTCTATGCTCACCTGAATGTCGATGATATGTACCCGCATTTTAAAGCTGAGAAATGCGGCGAACACAGAACGGGACCATGTGTGTACATGTCGCCGTAAGCGCTGCGCGCAAGATGATGTAATCCATCACCAGTCGCAAGCGCAGTCGGTGGAAATCCATTTGCGGGCCGGTTGCACCCAGCGTTTCGCGGGCGTAGGCGCAATTTTTTGCTCTTTTTTTTTCCCTCACAGCTTCACCTGTCCTTTGGGCGAGTTCTCCGACTGTCGGGCTTCTTCTTTAGCGCATCCCAATGGGCCGCCGAACTGTGCATCTCCTTCCTGGCTCCCGCGCACTGCTCAATTTAGCGCGCCCACTTGACATCGGGGAGTAAATATAGACCTGGAGACGCTGTTGCCTCGCTGCAGATGCAGCGCTGAGTGCAGTGCGCGCGCCGAGCCGGTTTCATCATGCCATCCCCCTACGCCCAAGCGGCAGGTGAAGCGAGCGCGTCAGGAGAACAGTGTAATTCTACACTCTAAAACAGAAAGGAGTAAAAAGGGCAGTAAGTTTTCCTCTACCGCACTTCCTTTGAGGAGCAGCGTGTGCTAGCAGCCGAAGCCCTGAGGTAGATTTCCAACAATAAAAATACAGAATGCTTACGGTTGGCAATACAAACAAATTTCCCCTTAAAAACATCACAAGTTCTAGCAGCTACGAAGATATTAACCTAGGTTTCAATCCCCTCTATTTGCTAAATTCAATACCTCAAATGAATGTCACGTTTAAAAGCTTCCTTCCATTGGTAACTGCGTCAACTTGCTACGCTTGAGTGGGAATATGCCTGCGGTGCCAAGAGTAAGCATTCCGTATATTGAGGGATCGAAATCCACTCTAGGTCTTCGTCAGCTTACCTTGCCCCTAAAAGGGAGTGCGCTGGAGGAAAGCTTTCTCTCTTTTTACTCCCATGTAGGCGTATTCGTGTTTAGAGTGTAGGCTGGAAGCCACTTTGTCGATCGACCGGCAATACACACTGATCACTGCACTCAACGTGACAGAAATAAAAGATTGAACTTCTTTTAATTTCCGAAAGTATAACTGTAAGCATTGAAAGCTTCCTTAGCGCACCGCCGTCTACTTATACTTACCTCTGTCTGCATATTAAGCGGGAACTTTAAATCCTCAGCTTTCCAGCAGTATGCAAGTTTGGCGAACAAGTGTTGTTCCATGGTTTAACAACCGCAGCAACAGGAATGCGCTCTCCGCCATCCAGAGTTTCCTTTTAGACACGAAACGGCTGTCATCCTAAAATATTTCCGTATTACATATTCTGGCTACTCACGTTCAATATTCATCTTTAATCAAGACATCCTAAACAGTGCTTGTATAGCCCCATTCCCATTTCCAGCCACCAATGTCACAGCTTCCGATTTGTTCATAGTTTTAATAACCAAGTTCAATTTCTTTCTTCTTCTTTTTTCCCCTAACTTGAAAAACGCTTTTGAGCATTTGTCAGTCGCCGCCTGTGTCTTGGCGAATCCCCGCAGTGGGTACTCGCCATTAACCCCTTGACGACAACAGCAGCAACAACTTCTTCTGTTCTTGTCCTTCGTCTTTGGCGCCACTTTTAATCCATGGAACCCCACATTTTCCCCACGGTTAGAAAGTGTTCACGGCCCGCACATTCCTACTTGACTAATTTTATATTTGAATACCCACGCTAGACGCGGCACACAATTAGTGATGGCCGGTTGCGATTAGGCACGTTTAAGAAAGGTCGTAGCTGTGGAAACGCGGTTGTCTGAAAGCGACGCGTTCCTTCACCGAACATAGACGGCTTCTAAGGCGTGGCTGTACCTTAAAGACTTTTTTTTACCAGCCACAGCGGCTCAGTAGAGAGTTTTAGTTTCACGTACGTAGAGCCTTCACGTACGTAGAGCTCTTACGGGTGACCAGTGCGCATGCGCAGAACGCAAAGGGTATGCGCGAGTCTCGCGTACGTACGTGAGATTCGGATTTTTACGTTGCGGTCTTTGCGTTGCTTGCGCACGTAGCGTTGACAAGCATGGCGGCGCCCTGCCCACCGCTTCACAGCGATAACAGCTTCGTCGCTAATCCCTCGACGCGATATCGTGTTCTAAACTGTTGTATTCGCCTTCGATTTGCCCATTCTTACCCTCGCATAACGTTTCAAGCGACAAATAGCTTTTGTTTTTCAGATATAAGGGCGATTTCGCAGCTGTTAAGCCTAACGAAGCAGCGCTCCGACGCAGTTCGACTGGCTTGGCTTTGACTCGTCTTGTCTTAGAGTGGCTACAGCAGTTTCTGCATCTCTCAGTAGATGGCTCTAGGAAAAACGCGCGGCGTCTGTCGCGTACGTGCAACTAAAGGGGTTTGGAGCGACATACGCGTATGCTGCGTAGACTTGTCACGTCTGCGTATGTGAACTCGGTACGTACGTGAAACTAAAACTCTCTAGTGTCTTTGGCGTTCGGCTGCTGATCCCAAGGTCGAAGGTTGGAATGCCTGCCGTGGCGCTCGCATTTCGACAGGGGCGAAACGCAAAAAGGCACCCGTGTGCTGTGCGATGTCGGCGCACTCTAAAGAATCCCAGGTGGTTCAGAACAGTGAGAAGCCCTCCATTACAGCATCTCATAACCCACGACTCTGTCGTTTCTTGACGATAGACACCACATACCGCCCAATAATAGTTTTTTTTTTGGAGAAAGGAAATGCCGTAGTATCTGTCTCATATATTGGCGGACACCTGAACCGCGCCGTAAGGGAAGGGATAAAGGAGGGAGAGAGGAAGCAAGAGGTGCCGTAGTGGAGGGCTCCGGAATAATTTCGACCACCTGGGGATCTTTAAGTGCAGTGACATCGCACAGCACACGGGCGCCTTAGCGTTTTGCCTCCATAAAACGCAGCCGCCGTGGTCGGGTTCGAACCCGGGAACTCCGGATCAGTAGCCGAGATATACCGCCTTATTAATTAATTATTAATTGGTTTTGGAGGGAAAGGAAATGGCGCAGCATCTGTCTCATATATCGTTGGACACCGCCTCCCAAATTCGTTTTTCTTGCGTTGGTTCAGCTGCAGGGTGGTCACTGCCAGGAGATGAAATAGCGAACCTGGAAATTTTCCGCACTTGCGCACTCCGTTGAGGTGCACTCACGACGAGCTATAACCTTAAATGACGGGGTGACGATCACAAACTACCGGTGGTGCCGTGCTGCTGCAAAAGACATGAACCAGCGGCTATATAAACACAGGCACGGAAGTGCCGACGAGCTTGCCTGGATCGACACTTTCGCTGTTACGCAAACCCTCGAGCGCGCCTTCATGGCACTCACTGTCGCGAATTTTTATTTCCTGTACGTTGTGTTTCTGCCGCTCAGTTTAGCAACCGTGCCTTCACAATCATTGCCAGCGCACGGTCGTTCCACTCGAAAGGAGTCTCTAGTGCCGGTTTGTATCTCTTATCTGGTGCAAGTTCTCGTCACCGCGAGTTTCTGGTCGTCGCTGCTTTTATGTTCAGCTTTTCTGCGATTTGGCAATTTCAGGTTTTTGAGCATAACGTTTCGTCTTTGTTTCACTTAATCCAATAAGCAGAAAGCTTTTTTTTGCTTAGCAGAAACAGCTGCCCCGTTATCGGCGGCTTAACTCCATCCCGTCTGATCAGGAAGCATAGCAGGTGATGTTCACAGGTCACTGACCATGGTCGAAAAGAAAACAACGCGTCCAGAGCGCTATTCGGCTCCCATGTTACTGCAGCAGCCGGCTGGACGTATTAGAGTTTTCTAAGGTGTAGGTTTCGATCCCTAGTGGCCCCTGGTACCTTCCGGTTATATAGGGGTAAAAGCTTTACCCTGGCCTGGTGCTCGGCTTATCTTAGGTGAAATTCCTGGCAAATGGGCATATGAACCCACCTTGTGTAAACGAAAAATATCTTTTGCCATGGCGCTGCTTGGAAAAGCTGCCCTTGCACCATAAAACATCATCATTATCATCATCATCACCTTATTATTCGTCGGGTTTTGTAGCACTTTGTAGCGTTTCTTGGTGATTTGGCATAGATAAGATGCAAGCTAACATCGTTCCTGTTTAGCAAGGCGCCTCAGTGGCGCAGTGTATGATGCTCGGCTCGGTGGTTATGATAAACGTGGGTTCGAACCCGGTCGTGGCGGTCGCATTTCGATGAAGACGAAATGTTACGCGGCGGCTGCGTTTTTATGGAGGAAAAAGGCTAAGGTGCCCGTGTGCTGTGCGATGTCAGTGCACGTTAAAGATCCCCAGATAGTCGAAATTATTCCGGAGCCCTCCACTACGGCACCTCTTCTTCCTTTCTTCTTTCACTCCCTCCTTTATCTCTTCCCTTATGGCGCGGTTCAGGTGTCCAACGATATATGAGACAGATACTGCGCCGTTTCCTTTCCCCAAAAACCAATTATTGTTATTATTATTATTATTACGTGTGTACTGCGCGACGTCAGTGCATATTAAAGAAATTCAAGTGGTCGAAATTATCCGGAGCCCTCCACTACGGCGTCCCTCGTAGCCTGAGTCGCGTCGGGACCTTAAAGCCCATAAATTAAGCCGTGGTGGTGGTAGTGGTTTTATTAAAAATAATAGTAAAAAGGAAGGAAAAGATTTTTGCTAGCCCCGCATCTGCCATCGATACTGAAGCACCTGAGCTGGGGCAGCGGAAATAAAGGACAGCAGGCAGAATGGCGAAATGAAATGAAAAAGGTGAGGGGACAGGAAGAGAGGATAGGGGGAGAAGTAATATACACAGACTATTTACACAATAAGAAATGTGTCCAGGTTGTGCGCGTGATTAGTTCATTTTAGCGGAATTAAATTACACACGCGCACAGCACTGTGTTCGTTACAACTGGAGTGGGGCGTCCAGTTATTAATCGTTCAAGGTAGAACTCGCGGAGCGTTCGGTCACTGCGTGTAACTACCTGACGGAGAAGCCGTAAGCAGTTCCTTTTTAGCGTGGTTAGCGCTGTCTGAATACGTGATTCCAGACTTATAGACAGCCTGATACATTATTTTTCGTCGTTACTATCTTTGCTTCGTCCCAGTTTATATCGTGGCCGCATTTATTTGCATGCTGGGCAATAGCGTTCGTTGTTTCTTTTTCATTCCTTCAAGTCGTTCTGGCGTTTCATCAGGCGTCTGTCGAAATCTTTCTTTTCGTCTATGTTAATAGTAATAATCGGTTCTGGGGGAAAAGATATGGCGCAGTATCTGTCTCACATATCCACATATCGGCCGACACCCGAACCGCGCCGTAAGGGAAGGGATAAGGGACGGAGGAAAAGAGCAGGTGCCATAGTGGAGGGCTAAGGAATAATTTCGACCACCTGGGGATCTTTAACGAGCACTGACATCGCACAGCACACGGGCGCCTTAGCGTTTCGCCTCCATCGAAACGCAGCCTCCGCGGTCGGGTTCGAACCCAGGAACTCCGGATCAGTAGCCGAGCGCCCTAACCACTGAGCCAGCGCGGCGGGTTGTCTATGTGTACTTATGTACAATTGGCTACAGGAAATTTGCCGCGGGGGAACTAGCCCTTCACGTTAACGAGGTGAGTCTGTATCGAGCTCGTTGGAACGTACGCAATTTGGACTGCGTGCTTGCGCAAGATACGCCTAAGCGCCTCGCTGATTCCTGCCACATATGTGGCAGGGGCTCGTTTTGGTTTCGTTCTGCCCCTGTACATCATGCGCACTTCCGTTTGCTGCTCATCGGGCACTTCCCTTTCGCGGCAGGCAACCTGTAGCTAACGCAAACAGTGGCTGCATACGCATGGTTTCGTAAGTTATGGACCGACCTTGCATCGCTTGTCGTCGGGTCTGCGATGGGAGGTCTGTCGGGATGATGACAAAAAACGGATAGTAGAGTGACTACAAGCAGATAGTAAAGAAAGGAACGTAACGGATCGATTAATAGTAAAGTATAGTGTGAGTGGTTTCCATTATACCATGTTAGCCCAGCTCTTTTTGCGCAGTGGTGATCCCGGATGCTTGCTGGAGGTGCGTAAAAGTGATCCCTTGCTTTTGATGTGCGTGCTAGAAAGCGTCAGTGCTGATGAATGCAGTAGTGTAATCAGTACGAGAATAAATGTAATGTGTAGGATAGATAAGTTAAGCCCTCAAATGTGAAATATCTTATTAAAAATAAATACAGCTAGCAAGGAAGATTTATAGAGAAAAGATTGGTATGGCAGATTAGGAGTAGACAGTTTATGATTCTCTAGTTGTTCTTTTAGGATATGGAACATGCCGAATTTAATGTTTTCCCGCTCTATCGCCGGGCACTTGTCCCATCGTCTAGGCTCGCCTGGCGCTGCACGTGTCCCTAGGCGAGCCGCTGCGCCCTCCCAGCCTCTTGTGTGGCCCACCAATACTCTTTCGTCACTAGTCATCACATGCCGCATGTAGACGTTGCATGGAAGCAAATGCTTCACTCGCTCTCCTCGGGACGCGCTAGCATACTTGATGCGCAGGTGACCGCTGAGACGCGTCAGGCATCGAAAGCAGCGAAAGGGGCTGAGCACGCTGCCTATGGCACGAAAAAATAGCAGCGGCTTAACGCGATGGAAAAAAATTAAAATTGGTTTTTGGGGAAAGGATATAATGGCGCAGTATCTGTCTCACATATCGGCTGACACCTGAACCGCGCCGTAAGAGAAGGGATAAAGGAGGGAGTGAAAGAAGAAAGGAAGAGAGAGATGCCGTAGTGGAGGGCTCCGGAATAATTTCGACCACCTGGGGATCTTCAACGTGCACTGACATCGCGCAGCGAAAGGGGCTGGGCACGCTGCCTATGGCACGAAAAAATAGAAGCGGCTTAACGCGATGGAAAAAAATTAAAATTGGTTTTTGGGGAAAGGATATAATGGCGCAGTATCTGTCTCACATATCGGCTGACACCTGAACCGCACCGTAAGGGAAGGGATAAAGGAGGGAGTGAAAGAAGAAAGGAAGAGAGAGATGCCGTAGTGGAGGGCTCCGGAATAATTTCGACCACCTGGGGATCTTCAACGTGCACCGACATCGCGCAGCGAAAGGGGCTGAGCACGCTGCCTATGGCACGAAAAAATAGAAGCGGCTTAACGCGATGGAAAAAAATTAAAATTGGTTTTTGGGGAAAGGATATAATGGCGCAGTATCTGTCTCACATATCGGCTGACACCTGAACCGCACCGTAAGGGAAGGGATAAAGGAGGGAGTGAAAGAAGAAAGGAAGAGAGAGATGCCGTAGTGGAGGGCTCCGGAATAATTTCGACCACCTGGGGATCTTCAACGTGCACTGACATCGCGCAGCGAAAGGGGCTGGGCACGCTGCCTATGGCACGAAAAAATAGAAGCGGCTTAACGCGATGGAAAAAAATTAAAATTGGTTTTTGGGGAAAGGACATAATGGCGCAGTATCTGTCTCACATATCGGCTGACACCTGAACCGCACCGTAAGGGAAGGGATAAAGGAGGGAGTGAAAGAAGAAAGGAAGAGAGAGATGCCGTAGTGGAGGGCTCCGGAATAATTTCGACCACCTGGGGATCTTCAACGTGCACCGACATCGCGCAGCGAAAGGGGCTGAGCACGCTGCCTATGGCACGAAAAAATAGAAGCGGCTTAACGCGATGGAAAAAAATTAAAATTGGTTTTTGGGGAAAGGATATAATGGCGCAGTATCTGTCTCACATATCGGCTGACACCTGAACCGCGCCGTAAGGGAAGGTATAAAGGAGGGAGTGAAAGAAGAAAGGAAGAGAGAGATGCCGTAGTGGAGGGCTCCGGAATAATTTCGACCACCTGGGGATCTTCAACGTGCACCGACATCGCGCAGCGAAAGGGGCTGAGCACGCTGCCTATGGCACGAAAAAATAGAAGCGGCTTAACGCGATGGAAAAAAAATTGGTTTTTGGGGAAAGGATATAATGGCGAAGTATCTGTCTCACATATTGGCTGACACCTGAACCGCGCCGTAAGGGAAGGGGTAAAGGAGGGAGTGAAAGAAGAAAGGAAGAGAGAAATGCCGTAGTGGAGGGCTCCGGAATAATTTCGACCACCTGGGGATCTTCAACGTGCACTGACATCGCGCAGCACACGGGCGCCTTCGCGTTTCGCCTCCGTCGAAACGCGGCCGCTGCGGTCGGGTTCGAACCCGGGAACTCCGGATCACTAGCCGAGCGTCCTAACCACTGAGCCACCGTGGCGGGTTGCCAAGAACCATTCAAATGGTGAGATTGGCACCATCTACGAACCTTCCAAGAATGCCACGCCGGTCCTATACAGTGCATTTAATGCTTACACCTACTCCCGATGAAAAGTTAGACCGTACTGTTGCACGCGGCGTTCGAAAGGTACGTGGTTAAACTTACTGTGCATTCTTTTGGCTTTCAGAAGATGTAATCGCTTCATTTTTTGTAGCGGGAGCTACACTAGGCTACCACTCGAGCATTCCGCTGTACAGGCGAGACGCCAGTTGTGCGCATGCGCCTTTACCATGGTACACGCGGGAGGAAAGTTGCGCGCATGCGCCGTTACCATAGCAACCGGGGAGGAGGAGTGGGTGCGCCGCGCCTTTCCTCAAAATGCGACTTTCAAGTTTCAGTTTTCTCTTTCTTCTTTCCCTCCGACCGCGGCGGCTGCGTTTTTATGGAGGAAAAACGCGAAGGCGCCCGTGTGCTGTGCGATGTCAGTGCACGTTAAAGATCCCCAGGTGGTCGAAATTATTCCGGAGCCCTCCACTACGGCACCTCTCTTCCTTTCTTCTTTCACTCCCTCCTTTACCCTTCCCTTACGGCGCGGTTCAGGTGTCCAACGATATATGAGACAGATACTGCGCCATTTCGTTTCCACCTAAAACCAATTATTATTATTATTATTCCCTCCATCTTTTATCCCTTCCTTTACGGCGCGGTTCGGGTGTTGACCGAGATATGTGAGACGGTTACTATGCTTTGCGCGCTCGCGGCACTATCTGGCATGACGTCACATCGCGCGACTCGCCGCAGCCGCCGCCGTTTGTTATGACGTCACACCGCGTTCATCACCCGAACCGCGCGCCGTCTCATGCACAGCATTACGTATAAAAGGCGGAGATGTAATCGGCGGCTGTATCGCACCACTTGATATGGATGCATAGAAGGAGAGTCCATCCGCTGCTAAACGGCGGTATAGACAAGAGAACGTTAACTCTTCCGATCCTGAGGTTGCCGCCGGGCAGTTGGCTACTCAACAAACAGAGAATGAGCGTCAGAAGGCGAAGAGAGCAGCGGAGACGCCCGAACAGAGGAAGGAACGCCTTGCCAAATGAAGACGCCACACTGCCGAGCGCAACAGACGCCGCATAGCCGCCGAGATGGAGCCTATTGAAGGCGTCAGTCAACGGCAACCAACCGAAGAGGATGTGAAGGCCCGTTGTGTGACTGATCACACCATTCGAGTTTCCGAAACTGCATCTGCGGCCCGGACATTTCAAGCGGACATGTCTCTCATTGCTAAACATAGAGTGCCAACAAGAAGTTCAGCCAGGGAAACGTACCTCCCGCTACGTATATCCTGGCATAGCGGAGCTAAGCCACTGGCAATTTTTTTATCGGCGTATTTTGCACGACGTGTTCTTTTGGCTCCCTCCTAACTGTGTTGAATCCCACTGACACGTCGGATTGGGGACTTCGCGCCTGAGAACGGCTTTTTGACAGCGCCCAGGAGAAAACCTCCGTGCAAAACTACAACGCAGATGTACAGAGCAGCGAACTAGAGGTTCATAGCAGCAGGGCGCGTTGATTGGTTCGATGTGTTTAGAAAAGCATAACGTGCTCTCGAACAGCAGCAAATGCGGTGGCAAAGCCGCCGTAGACCACATCTTCAAGAACTGTCCGAGATATCCCCCACCAATATCGCTCAAGAGGCTCGCGCTCCCGGGCCCGTGGGAGACCTTGTTGCTCAGCTCCGACCTGGAAACCCAAGTACAGGTGGTGACGGGAGCCGAAGATGTCGCCGCCAGTCTTCACTGACGGCCACCTAACAAGATCAACAAACCCATTTATAACTCAAGCCGATAATAAACGTTTTTCAATCCAATCCAAATCGAACAGTAGTATACTAGAAGGCACTTTGCATGCACCAGAGCGCAGGTGTACGGCTGTATAGGGACGCTAATCCAGCTTTCTCAAATCTTTTCGTCCCCCGCCGCGGTGGCTCAGTGGTTAGGGCGCTCGACTACTGATCCGGAGTTCCCGGGTTCGAACCCGACCGCAGCGGCTGCGTTTTTATGGAGGAAAAACGCCAAGGCGCCCGTGTGCTGTGCGATGTCAGTGCACGTTAAAGATCCCCAGGTGGTCGAAATTATTCCGGAGCCCTCCACTACGGCACCTATTCTTCCTTTCTTCTTTCACTCCCTCCTTTATCACTTCCTTTACGGCGCGGTTCAGGTGTCCAAAGATATATGAGACAGATACTGCGCCATTTCCTTTCCCCCAAAACCAATTATTATTATTATTATCTTTTCGATGAATAAAATATTCGAGAGAGCCGTATATAGCTTTCTTTTGTTGCAGCATTGCTGCGTTCGACGTGCAATAGCTTCACCATGTTGCTTACTGCATGCAAATTATCCGACGCGCAGCTGCGCTTTGCAAACACGTGTCGTCAGGCCGCTGCTGCCAACGGCGCTACGCGTCTCTCGAGTACAGTAGATTGGCGTTGGGAACAAAGCCGTTGAATCTTCGCAAGACCGTGCCTCTCTGCTGAATAATAATAGGCATACTCTACTGCGCGCGCTGAGATGTAGCGACAATACTGTTAAGGCTCTCGGGCTTATACCGCAAAGGGTGCATGCCCGAAGTTTTTTAAAAAAATTTTTATTTCCGTCCATTTGCCTTGAGGAAGAAGTGTGCCTCGGGTAAACAATGTCGGATATAGTGATGACTAAAGTATCTTGTTCCGTGTTGTCCGCCGGACCTTTAAAACCGACAAATAGTTGGGCTGGTTCCAAGAACAGGGTATTGTGCTTGGGTGCAGCGTGTCATTCCCTCGGAGGCATTCGTCGCAGAGCACCTGCAAAGTATTATCGTAACGATAGAAGTAAGCGTTTGCCGAATCCAAATTGTCGGTGGCCGTAAAGGTTTACGTGCGAAATGTCGTGTTCTTCCTTTCATGTCGCTGTTTGCCGAGAAGAGTTATCACGTGAGGTATGTGTAGTGTACTGTAGTGTGGCGTAGTATATAGCATAGTGCAGTGCAGTGTAGTGCAGTGCAGCGCACTGCAACGCACTGCAGCGCACTGCAGCGCAGCGCAGCGCAGCGCAGTGCAGAGCAGTGCAGTGTAGTGTAGTGTAGTGTAGTGCAGTCTTTCGCAGTGTATCTTGTCTTCTTGTTCCGGTATACGGTGGGTACAAAATAACACCAACACGCCCAACAGTTCACGCCACTTTCCCGGCTGCTAGTTCTGCTGTTGCTCATCAGGCGTCTGTTGTACTTATCCATTTTTTTCAGGCAAACATTTTGATGATTATTACCCCCCTCACCGCTTATTTATTAAGCTAGCGACATTTGCTGCATGGAACCGCCGCGGTGGTTCAGTGGTTATGGCGCTCGGCTGCTGACCCGAAAAAGGCGGGCTCTATCCCGGCCGCGGCGGTCGAATTTCGATGGAGGCGAAATTCTAGATACCCGTGTACTGTGCGATGTCAGTGCACGTTAAAGAACCCCAGGTGATCGAAATTTCCGGAGCCCTTCACTACTGCGTCCCTCATAGTCTGGCTCGCTTTGGAACGTTAAACCCTCGTAAACCATAAACCATTTGCACATAGTCTGTCCGGCCGTCGCAGCAGCCAACGGCGAAGTCGCAAAACGAAAATCTTTCCACCGGCCGCGGGAATGAGCTGTACTCTGCAAGCGCTGTTTCGTTCCACGGTGTCTGCGCCGGTATCAAAATGATGCCCACATTCCTGCGCCGAGCGGCGAGCATTAATTAAATGTTATTGACGCATTCTTTCGTCGATGCTGCTGCTGTCTCCCGCGTAGCATTCCCGCATGCGGTACCGACGTTCATCATTATTCACGTGTCGGCGTCTCATATTCTCCCTCGGCTGGCGCGCACGAAAGAATGTTGAAGCTCACACGATTTTTTCCCCTTATATCTCTATCCCCCCCCCCGATCCCCGCTATTTTTTTTTTTTCAAGGAAAAAATTCGCTTTGGTTCTGCGTTTTTGCTCAACCCTTGCAGCTCTGCGGGCTTTGCGTGTTTGCGGCGTGTCTGGCATGACGAACTGTGTGATAGAAAAGAATGTGTGTACGGGACTACGTTGTTGGGCAGCTACCTATACCTTTTCGCTCTTTCGCTGCAGGAAAAGAACTAAGAGGCGGTCATACAGCGTGATGCGGCATATTGTGCGTCAACAGTATGATTTTATTTTTATTTTCAAATTATTTTTAATAATAATAATAATAATAATAATAATAATTGTTTTTTTGGGTAAAGGAAATGGCGCAGTATGTGTCTCATAAATCGGCGGACACCCGAACCGCACCGTAAGGGAAGGGATAAAGAAGGGAGTGAAAGAAAGAAAGAAAGAAAGAAAGAAAGAAATAAAGAAAGAAAGAAAGAAAGAAAGAAAGGTGCCGTGGTGGGCTCCGGAATAATTTCGACCACCTGGGGATCTTTAACACCCACTGACATCGCACAGTACACGGGCGCCTTAGCGTTTTGCATCCATAAAAACGCAGTCGCCGCGGTCGGGTTCGAACCCGGGAACTCCGGATCAGTAGCCGAGCGCCCTAACCACTGAGCCACCGCGGCGGGTATGGACCTCATTTCTTAATGGACGTGGCGAGTTTGTGTTTTCTGGGGAAATGAAATGGTGCAGGAACTGTCTCACCGTTAATGGCGGACACCTCAACCGCGCCGTGAGAGAAGAGAGGAAGGTGGGAGTGAAAGAGGGACACAGAGAAAGAGGTACCGTAGTGGAGAACGGAATAATTTCGACCACCTGTGGATTTTTAACGTGTCCGCCGAGACTTGAGATAGACACTGCGCAATTTCCTTTCCCCAGAAACCAATTTTCAACTTGCGAGGTCCATACTGCTAACGCAGTAAAAAAAATTGGCTGTGGCTTAGCTCTGGTGAACCCTAGTTGAATTGCGAAAGCTTCGCTTCCTTGGCACGTCGTCTACGCAGCGTCTCATTCCGACGCTCTCGAGAACTCAAACCGGTCTCTTCCGCAGTTGAAGTGACACTCCGGGACGTGGCACCACTTCTAGCCGCATCTTCGTTACGATGCTTCTCGAGTCGTGCGGCGCGTTCTTCTGGCGTCTCTTGAGCGCGTTCTCTCTTCCTTACTTCGTTCTGTCGTTGTTGAGTCTCTTTCGCGCTCCCCATAACGACTACAATACACTGAGGCTAAGCGCATATATATATATATATATATATATATATATATATATATATATATATATATATATATATATATATATATATATATATATATATATATATTATATATATATATATATATATATATATATATAATACACACCGCGCGAGGCGACACCTCCTCTACCTCTACACCAGCGGAGCACATCTGGTGGAGCGAGTGGCGACGGCAGCGGCGTCGACGGCGGCGCCATTTTGGAGCGACTAGCAACGCCGCAGCCGACCTACGGCATTCGACATACGGCATACGGCGCGACGAGCCGAAATGGCTCGCTGGCGGGCGCAGTAAAGCTTTCGCTTTTTTTTTAATGCGTGTTTCGCGAGGAAAGGCGCAGTAATTGACACACTCTTCGTGGATGCTTGCACCGCGCGGCGGGTTAAGGGACGAAGGTAGGAATGAAAGTAGAAAGAGGCGCCGTGTCGCAAGAGAAGCCCGTGTGCATGCAGTCGGAGAGTGGAACTTCGTATCAAGTTCATTCTTGGACGTTACTTCCAATTGTGAGGAAACAGGAATACCGTGAAATACTGTTACGAACATATTGATGGAAATGGTCTAATATTCCCACATGTAGCGAAATATTTCTTCTAAAGTTTGTCCTGCGCCCACGCCGAGTAGTTAAGACTGCGATATAGGAAAACAGTGGGGTTTATTTCTGACAATAAATTGCAGAGTACTGCGAGCGTCCCGAGGAAAGATCTGCGGATGTACTGATAGTTTTTGTACAGTTTTAAGATATGCGAAAAATTTCGTTTATGAACAACTTGCCGTTGAAAAATGCGCTGGTCTGGAATTTGTCAGCATTGTCTGCAACGACCTTCGAGAACAAAATAAAAGGGTCTAAAACAAGCTGGTACAGACGGATGTGGAATTTAGAGTGCGCTCATTATTAAACTAAGGCAGGATGCACCATTGGGCAGCATCGCTCTCGTGTTTGCGCAGGGACCGCGAATTTGTAGGGGCGCGCAGTAGCGCATTTACTTCCGATGTTTTCAGAGGATTACGACCTTTTGGAGCGTAAAGGTAGGAGATGCAAATACCTTTTCACTACGACCCACAGGCGGAACAATTGACGGCATGAATATTGTAGAGCTTGCAAGGAATGCTGGGCCCACTAGCCCATCTTTCCACCCTGTAGTTCGATTTAAGTCTTACCTTGTCTGCATCTTAAACGAACAGTCTAATTTTTATTCTTAGCAAAAATCGATTATGTGGCTCTTTTTGGGTACGCTGACGTTTCTACAGCAACAAAAGACCGATTTATCGCTGAGATAATTGAATTTAACAATTTTCCTGCCACCCAATCCAAGCTCGTGGTCGTATACATCGAAAGGGACTCCACCATCACCGCTCTGTAGAGAATGGTTGTGTAGCATAGCCTCCGGGATTCGTACGGAGAAATTCTGCGTCGACGTCACCGCTGTTTATTTGTGAACTCATCCAGTGATAGCGGTACCTGTTTGTTTGTTTGTTTCGTAACTTTTTATCTATAGCCTATAAAAGCACTGTTTTTGGCGAGAATGGTCTCTTTACGATTACAACGCGGTATTCTGTCAATACAGGCCAATTTAAATCTGTCCCATGCGTCCGTTTAACACCATTACACAAGCACAGCAAATCAGAGTCCTGTTGACAGCTCTTGTCACTTCCAGCAAACCACGTTCCTGATTCGCAGTGGTTGAGACCCGGGAAGCGAATGCTTGTGTAGCGCGATTCGTGTTCCACGTTGCCTGGAAAAGGAGGTCGCGTGGCTCCAGTGGTATCACGGGGCTGGTCGCTGAAAATCGACGCGGCCCGCATCGAGCCGACCTCATCGCGTGCTCCTCACTGTCATCGGTGCTGCAGGGGATGCCGGGAGTTTCAATCTTTAGCGGGCGCTGAACGCCAACAGGGGCTGGAATCACAGACATTGCACTCCAAACAGTAATACGCCTATATGGGATTAAATAGGCAGTAAGCCGTAAGCAGTAAACCTTTTATACAAGGGAGTGTGATAGAGGGCAGTTTAGTCCCTTTTTACTCTTTTATGTTTAGAGAGTGGAGTTGGATAGTTGGAAAATTGCTCTCGTTTCTGTTGCAAATATCAATGCACTCCTAGTGAAACTCAAAGCTTTATCGACGAAGAATGTTGTGAAGCAGATTTATTGTTTTTAGCGCGATAGCGTTAAGTGTACCGTTTAGGGGAGAACCCGGCGTCGTAGTAGTTAGCGTTATGTCGGGAAAATCTGGATTGATCGAGAGGGTGGCGACGTCACAACCGCATGACCTCGCGCGGGTAATTCAAACACCCCACCAGGATCACACAGTGCAATAGTAATGACGTCACTACACAATTTCTCATTGTTCTACAGGGTTGCGACGTCATTCCACCGCCATCACGTAGTGCCTGTGAACAAAGAAAAGTGATTGAGCTGAAAAGAAAAATGATCCAGCCGGTACTCGAACCGCTACCTCTGGACCATTGTGGAACGTTCGTTAGACTTGTTTAAAGGGAGGCCTTGTGTGTCCTGTGGTAAGTAAAAGAACTAAACACGAAATAAAATAAGAACAGTATCGGTGTCTACAAAGTGATATGCAAATAGGACCCCGTGCCGCTGAAGGGACCCATTAACCCTATCGCGCCATGCATAATCTTAAGGCGAAACATAAGTGCCCCCTAGAATTTTTTCATCGCATTGTACTGCAGCAACGTAACGTGGCAAGGCCTCTTGGCGCCTGGAAAAAGCGACAGTGACAACCTGACCTCTCGTGTGGTGAGCGAGAAGCGGTCGGGAAGTCTTTCGGTGGCTCTTTTGTTTTATTGCCGCACTTTACGCTCCCCGTTCGGCCTTTGAGTGCCGACCCTTCGTACATACCGTACCAGAACCGCCATTCCATGAAGATAAGGGGAAAATGTCCGTGTACAGGTGGTTTTATAAACAAAAACGTAGCATATGGACGGGACGTAGAAGGGCGAAGACAGGACGGTTGCTACACTTTTATTATCTATCGCTCTTTCTCTTTTCTCCTTTTTTATCTTTTTCCACACGTTTTAAGATTATCAGTGTGTTTTTACCTTGTTTTATGTTATGCGCATGCGTGTTGTTGCTCTGCGATGGGGTGTGGTTTACTGTCGCATTTCATTCATTTCAGTTATAAATGTAGCAACCGTCCTGTCTTCGCCCTTCTTCGTCCCGTCCATATGCTACGTTTTTGTTTATAATATGTCTGACCAACTGGCCCCTCAGTATACTCTGTTAAATACTGGTGGTTTCCCACGTTTTCGCGAAATATTTAAAGGGCGCCCAAAGTAATCCGAATCCCGCATTGCAGCTCCCCTCACATCTACTTCTACTTTCCCTACCACTTCACCGTAGCGCGATCATCCGTTTTGGGTGCGCGAATTTCTCACGTTGTACCGCACGGTCCTGTAACTTATAGTGCCCTCCTGCGGCCAGTACCAACGTTGGTCTGAACTACAAGATGAAAGCAAGTCGTCGAAGAGTTCGCCATTCGCCGACATTTGCAGGACGGGTCTCTTGGAACAGTTATTACCCTAGCAGCGGCGTGTCAAAGGAAAAATCCCAGCTTGCGGCGCCTTTTCTCACACTTCGCCGTTCTGATCTGACCAAATTCGCTTCTTGTAGAAGTCTGCCTGAGAAAAAAAAATGTTTCCTTTTCTCGATCGCGAAAATTTGGAAACGCTTATCCTTACACAATAGCTGTTTTTTCCCCGACTCGCCCCCCGAGGCCCAAAAGCATGCGTGTAGGTCAACATACGAAGGCGGACTCGGAGGCGCTCTTATTTGCTCAAGTCGCTGCGGAAAGCAGTAGCGATGCTCCATATTGTAAGATGGGTGCACACAGCGCAGCTTGGCATTTGGCGTTCGTTCCCTGGCCCGAGCGCAGCCCTAAACGTTGACCGCCTCTCGTAGCTTTTCCAGTGAGATTCTTTTCTGGTTTTGCTCATGTTTTCTGGGGCCGCAGACGGCTTTTCCGCTTTCAGCGCGGCTCCATGTCCCGGCGAGCAGTCAATATGCTTCAGGGAAGAAAACGTAGCGCAAGAAAAAAATGCAAGGACTGAAAAAGACGGACACACACAACTCTCTCTCTCTGTCCTGATTTTTTTTTTCATGAATAAACAATCCCAAGCATCTACTCTTCTAAGTCAACATCCATTCGCGTGGGTGTGTATTATCGCGCTCAATATGAATTGCAGCACGATCGGAGTGAACCTGCTGAGGATTCCGCTTTTTAGTAAAATATTTCGGCCTTATGCTGAACACCCAAGTTGCACAAACACTGAGTGTGCATTATTCTTTGCGTCAATGGGTAATTATAAGTGCACAAATTTCCAGTAGCACCGGGCTGGCGATGCTTCAAGAATAGACCTCCAGTCACAGCTCATGTACTGCAGCTCATATTGAGCGCGAAGCGCACACACAATTATCTTTAAAATCATTATGATCAGCCTGACTACGCCCACTGCAGGGCAAAGGTCTCTCCCATGTCTCTCCAATTAACCCTGTCCTTTGCCAGCTATGCCCACCGTATGCCCCCAAACTTAATCCATTCGCCCACCAACACTCTCTGCCGCCCCCTGCTGCACTTGCCCTTTCTTGGAATCCACTCCGTTACCCTTAGGGGCCAGCGGTTATCTTGCCTTCGCAGTACATGCCCTACAAAAGCCCATTTCTTCTTCTTGATTTCGACTAGGATGTCATTAACACGCGTTTACTCCCTCACCCACTCTGCCCGCTTCCGGTCTCTTAACGTTACACGTATCATTTTTCTTTCCATTGCTCTCTGCGTTATCTTTAACTTCAGCTGAACCCTTTTCGTTAGCCTACACGTTTCTTCCCCGTAGGTGAGTACCGGCAAGATACAGCTGCTGTATACTTTTTCTTACGTGTTAATTACCTATTAATATCCGTACAATTACCCATTAATATCACATTTATTAACACCACAAATTAAATAAAAAATAAAAATCTCCTATGCACCTTGGCTTCGGTCACTGCAATATATTGTGACGCCCATGTAGAGGCGATGCCTCTTCTGCGTGGCCGGCATCGCCGATTGTGCATAAGACAAAGAGAACGAGATAGATGCGTTTTTTTTTCATTTGTGGTGTTCATCAACGGGAGACTAAAAGGATAATTATTTTATAGATAACTGATTAGAACACAGAAGAAAAAACAACCATATGCCGCCGGTGTTATCCAAACCCACGACCTCCCATTATTCACCAGTTGATGAACGCCACACATTATAAACAAAAAAACATCTATGCTCCTTGGTGTTACTGTTTTCTTCTGTCATGTGTGTGGCGCGCGTGCGTGCGTGCGTGCGTGCGTGCATATACTCAAAGAACAACAATGGTTCAGACGTGAGTAGAGGCAGTTTGACGTCTCGGCCGCGGGACCAGCCCTCGTCATAAAAAAGCGCGGGAGGACGCAATAATAATAATAATAATAATAATAATAATAATAATAATAATAATAATAATAATAATAATAATAATAATAATAATAATAATAATAATAATAATAATAAAGGTTTTGCGGAAAGGAAAGAGCGCAGTATCTGTCTCATATATCGGCGGACACCTGAACCACGCCGTAAGGGAGGGAGTGAAAGAAGAAAGGAAGAAAGAGGTGCCGTAGTGGAGGGCTCTGGAATAATTTCGACCACCTGGGGATAGGGACCGCCAGGGGGCGTCGAGGAGTACGGACGCGTTCACGTCGGCTCCGCGAAATCAGTGATTTCATGGCGGATTTTTCCTACGTTGACCGTAAATGTCCTTGAAACCTGTTTCCTAAGGTGCAAGCAACCCGAGGATACGACATTTGTGCCTGTAAGTGCATGTTTAAAGCCTATATCGTCACTCCAAGTTCGCCAGCGCTACACGCTACGATAGGCCTACTTCGACCGGGAAGGCGGCGACCGGCGAGCTCCCGCCATCGCCGACCGCGCCCGGCTCCACGATGACGATGGAAGTGGCGGTGGTGGGAACCGACATCGACCCCAAAGAAACCGAAAAAGAAGAATGGATTATGCGACTGAAGAAGCGAGCGGAAAAATTGGAGAACAACGAACGCCACCTAGGACACCAACATGGTGCCGGAGACGCGGCGGCAGCGAACGCCGCCACTGTTGCGACGACCGACGGCAGCGACACGAGAGCCTACAGAGAGGCGGGACGGAAACTCGCTGAACGTTCAATAGCCTCAGACCTCCCGAGACTTCCAGCGACCGGATGGAAAGTAGTTCTGCGTCCCAAAGAAGGACTCACAATGCTGAAGAGCACCACCGAGATGAGAATTGCGGCGGCCATCAGGGAGAACGCCGGAATCAAGGACGAGGAGGCACTGAAGGACAGACTAGCTATAAACGCCAAGCAAGGAACGATTACCTACCACTCGCCTAGCTACGAAAACGCGAGGAAGGTGGAGAAACTTGAAACTGTCAAGATCGGAGACAAGGAACGCGGTGTGACCACCTACATGAACGCACCAGAGAGTTGCGGCAGAGGAGTCATCCATGGAATTGATGTGGAATACACACACAAGTATGTACTAGAAGGACTGAACATTAACGGATTCAACCCTCTAGTCATAGATGCACGAAGAATGGGGAAGACTAAATCTTTCCTAATCACCTTTGAAGAAGAGAAAGTACCACGCAGAGTAGTCTTGAGCGGAATCACTTTCAAGTGCTTTCTATACAAGAAACGCTATGAGGTCTGTTACAAGTGCGGAGGACTTGGCCACCGCTCGGACGTCTGCGACAGTGAGGTGACCAAGTGCCGCGGCTGTGGCATGACATCGCCCCCCGAGGGGCACCAATGTACACCGCAGTGCCAACTATGTGGCAAAGAACACTACACCGGGGACAAGAGGTGCAAAAATCTCTTTCGCACCCCTTATATTGTCAAGAAACGCCAATGGGAAGCCAAACAGGAGGCTGAAGAAGCGAAGCAAGAAGACCGAAGGAACAGCCGCTCCCGTGATAGATCCGGCAGCAGAACGAGGTTTCGGTCAGAGTCGTTCCCCCGGCTACAAACCGGACAGCAACAGCCACGCAAGGAGCAAGCTGCAAAGGTGAGCTGGCCAGCTAAAGTTTCCCAGGACTCCGAGACAGTTAAAGAATTAAAAGAACTTATTAAACAGCAGGCAGATCAGATTAAGACTTTAACTGATTATATTAAGAAGCAAGAAGAGCGGATCAAAATGCTAGAAACGACAGCTAAACAACCCGAGGAAAACAAACCGCAACAGGAAAAGGCAATGGCGCCTATGCAAGTGGAGCAGGATAGAGAGGTTGAGACAGAGAAGGTTGAAAAACCCCCTTCAAAAAAGAAACGTACCAAAGAGTCGGATCTTGAGACCAAATTCGAACAACTAAACGACAAACAACAACAGGACATGAAACTACTGAACGGAACACTAATGCAATTCATGAAACAAGTCACAGAAACGATCAGAGTAGAATTTGCAAAGCGAGACGCTGCTCTCACGGCGGAATTTGAGAAAAGGGACCAATGGATATACGCGGAATTCCAAGCAACCAAAAATGCCTTGGCCAAAGAACAATAATACTATCTGGCAGTGGAACTGTAGGGGCTTTCTGCGTAAACGGGCCGTTTTACAATCGTTCCTTGCAAACGGAGACAAACCGGAAATTATAGCTTTACAAGAGTGCGGGAAAAACGCGAAGCTGCCCGGTTACAAATCGTACCCGGGCCGAGGGGACAACACGCAGGTTGCCACCCTTGTCAAACGCAACGTTACCGCGCTGCAGCACGAGACAGGGCACGTCCAATTAGATCACACTCTAATCGAAATGATACCGCGTAAGCGGAGAGAGAAAAGCCTATTCGTCTTAAACGTATACAGCTCTCCGAAACAGAGAAAGGATTGCGGCTTCGACAGGCTATTCGCAAAAACGAAACAGATAGCGGGCAAAAACCCTATCGTCATTGTCGGGGACTTTAACGCTCATCATCCCGCATGGGGATACAAATATACGCAAATCAAGGGCAGAGAACTCTGGGACAGCATTCTCCACAATGAGCTCATCTTGATCACTGACCCCATCAAACCAACAAGACAGGGCAATAGCGTGAGTAGGGACACTACACCTGACTTAACACTCACCGGAGGCCAAATCACGGCAAGGTGGTGTAACACGGGGGAGGACCTAGGAAGCGACCACAAAATTATTGAGATTGTGGTAGAAGACGGACCGCCCACACCGAGACCCAAAAAGGTCGCAGCGGTAAATTGGGATCTATTCAGGGCGAACCTTCCTACCCGAGACGCAATCAGGGACATAGAATCTTGGGGCACAGACCTTCTCGCAGCAGTTAAAGAAGCCACCGAAGAGGTGGAAGCAGACGAAACGCAAGAGGAGGTAGACAGGCGTATGATAGGCCTGTGGCGCAAGAAAAGGGAGCTAGAAGAAAACCTTGCTCAAAACAAGGGGAACAGAAACATACGTAAGCTCCTAGCCAAACAGAATAGAGATATCGAGGAGCACGCGCTGAACTTAACCAGACAAAACTGGGGTAGTATCTGCGAGCAGATGGACCGCAGAATCAGCAAAGCCAACACGTGGAAAATGCTCAGACATCTCTTAGACCCGGACAAGACAAAGTATGAGGCACGACAACAACTACAGAAACTCGTATATAAATACGAAGGCACTAGCGATCAACTAATCTCTGAAGTGAGGGACAGGTACTTGAGGTGCACACCACCCACACCCCTCCCCGAGTACAAGGGCGCAGAGAATCCTCTTCTAGATGGGCCCATCACCATCGGAGAGGTTAGGGCGGAGTTGAACAGACTCAGAACTAAAACTGCGGCAGGTCCAGACAGAATCAGCAATCGCATGCTGAGGAATTTGGATGATGCATCAATTAGAAACCTAACAGCGTACATGCAGGAATGTTGGGACAAGGGCCGAATACCACCTTCGTGGAAAGAGGCCAACCTAGTCCTTATTCCAAAACAAGGTAAGAAACTAAGTCTCGAAAACCTGAGGCCCATTTCGCTTACCTCATGTGTAGGTAAGCTAATGGAGCACGTTATTCAAACGAGGCTAAACAGATTCCTAGAAGAACAAAAGCTTTACCCCGACACAATGATCGGATTCAGGACACATCTTTCTGCATGCGATGTTATGCTTCAACTTAAAGAACAAGTGCTAGACAACGAAACAGCTGATACCAGAGTAATAGTCGGCCTTGACGTGGCCAAAGCTTTTGACAACGTTGACCACGCAGCCATACTAGAACGCTTAGAAACTCTAAATGTAGGGGGAAAGGTATACAACTACGTGAAGGACTTTCTTTCAAACAGAACAGTTACTATCAGCCTAGGAGGGAAGGAAGAGAAAGGCATAAGGCTGGGCAACAAAGGTACTCCCCAAGGCTCGGTCCTATCACCGACACTCTTCAATATTGCAATGATTGGCTTACCACAGAAATTGACGCGTATAGAAGGGCTCAACCACACAATATACGCGGACGACCTCACCCTCTGGGTTACCAGAGGCAGTGACGCGCACATCGAAGGTACCCTCCAAAGAGCGATCGAGGAAATTGAGTCGTACCTAAAACAAGTAGGACTCAAATGTTCTGCCGAGAAATCTGAAGCGCTCTTCCTCGGCCCACAAAAGAGACGAACAAAGCCCCATGAACATGGGATAACGCTAACGGTAAACGGGGACAAAATACCATCAGTGGAGATGATTAGAGTACTGGGTCTTAGGATACAGACAAACGGTAAGAACACCGAAACGATACGAAAACTCGAATCGAGTGTAAGCCAGACGTGTAGGCTACTCAAAAGAATAGCAAATAAACACGCGGGAATGAAGGAGACGAACCTCTTAAGACTAGTTCAGTCATTTGTAATCAGCAGAATCACATACGTGGCACCATACCTACGGCTAGCCAAAGCAGAAAAAAACAAGATTGAAATCCTAATTAGGAAAGGCGTCAAAACCGCTCTGGGCCTCCCCCCGTACACATCCACCCAGAAAATTCTGAACATGGGGATTTCAAACACCCTAGACGAGCTCATTGAGGCTACCAGAGTAGCGCAACAACAACGACTTCTACGCAGCCATTCGGGGCTAAAAATACTAGAAAAGCTAGGCTTCGAACCTCGAGCGCGGCTCAAACACACGGAGAATATCCCAACAGACATAAGGAACAAAATCAGAATCCCACCACTCCCAAGGAATATGCATCCGGTACACCATGAGGGTAGGCGAAAGGACAGAGCGAAAGCTCTGCAGAAAAAATTAGCCAATAGACAGGACGTGGTTTACACGGACGCGGCGGAATATGAAGGCAGAACGGGTTTCGTAGCCCTGGCGACCAGGGAGGGCGGAGACCGAGTCTCGTGCTGCAGCACCCAACAGAGTGATGCAACAGCGGCTGAGGAGGTAGCCATTGCGCTGGCTTTAACTCAACGGAATGTTAGGGTGATTATAACAGATTCCAAATCGGCTATCCGCAACTACAACGCAGGCAGGGTATCTGTCGAAGCAGTCAAAATTCTCACAGCCGGCCCGACACCGGCAGAACTAATTAACCTTGTTTGGACTCCGGCCCACGAGGGCCTCCGGGGAAACGAGACAGCGCACGCATTGGCCCGAGGACTCACACACCGGGACCCCAATGCGGTCTCGTCGAGTAGAGAGTCCCTTCAGACGAGCGAGGAGCTGAACACGTACCAAGATATTCTTAACCATTACAGATTAGGAAGACAGACATTACCTGGAGCATGCAAGGGCCTCAGCAAAAAGGAAGAGGTCATATGGAGAAAGTTACAGGCGGGAGTTTTTCCGAACCCACTCGCACTAAGCAGATGGCATCCGGCGATCCAAGACCCCAGGTGTAAACAGTGTAATGAAATAGCAGACATGATCCACATGGTGTGGACATGCCCTAGCCACAACGAACCAGACAGGAATATAGAGTCCTGGGAGGCTTTAATGGCCAGCCAGAAAGAAGAAGAACAAAAAGAAGTCATCCGTCTGGCCCTGGACACCGCTGAATCCCAAGGGATCCCAGCCTGCTGAAAGGGGAGGAAGATGACGGCGGTCAAGACTCGTCTTTTTCGCCCTCTGATTCCTTGACGGGTGCAAATAAAGTTATTTCATCATCATCATCACCTGGGGATATTTAACGCGCACTGACTTCGCACAGCACACGGGCGCCTTAGCGTTTTGCCTCCATAAAACGCAGTATGGGTGGTGATATATGTATCAAAATGGAAATAGTGTAGAAGGGTAGCGGATCGGGCTAGTTGGTGCAGATTTGACATTTTCAGAAGCGCTAAAACACCGAGGACGCAGAGGGAACAGACAGGGACGAGCGCTCGTCCCTGTCTCGTCCCTGTCTGTTCCCTCTGCGTCCTCGGTGTTTTAGCGGTTCTGAAAATGGGAAATAGTGTGCATTCTAAGATGATCGCGAACTCAAACGTTGGTGGTAATCACTCGGTCACGCATTACAAAACTGATAACAACGGCGCAAACAAGCAGTGATTAGATGCAGTGAATGTAGTTCACAAAAGTTTGCTCTCGGTTTTTTATAGTGCGGTGCGTTAGGAAAAGTAACAAGGGAATGACACGTGGCGAAATGCAAACCTAGCACAGTTCGATGCGGACCACGCAGCAGTTATATAAAATGTTTTTTTTTTATTCAGTGACGCAGGCGCCTGTGTCCCGTTTTCAGTCGCTCACTGCGTGGGTGGAGCGCTGCGCATCCTGAGCCGCCTTAGAAAACAGTATTCTGCGCATCACATGCCTTCTGTTTGGGCGAATGGGCCGCGTGCAGTACACGCAGCGGTCGCGGATTGTTGTGATCCTTTGTTACGAAACCGTTGCCGTCACTTGATTCCTCATGCTCGTCGGAGTGACTATCGCGGATGTTCGACAGCTGTGGCGAATCGGACCATCCTACACGCGCTTCCCACCCACGCTTATTTCTCCCTTCTGTGCTTCCTTGCACCGATACGTCAGCACATCTGTGCTTAGGCGCCTACGCATGCGCCGGATAAGTAACGATACGTTTGCACGCATCTGTTACACTTGCCGAACGACACTTAAGCGCATATGGGCGCTCGAAATGTCTTCCTTTCGGCGTCTTCAATCTTCCGTGGTGTCAACGCTGTTATTGTCGCTTCACCTCCCATAGGACGCAGCGTTAATTCTCTCCTTCCTTTGCCGGTGCTTTTAATTTCATACGACTTCAAACGTGCGTCGAGAGTGCCGTTCTGGCCGAGTGCGCGAATATATTTCGCACGAGCAGCGACCTCCCCAATGAAGCATCCAAGCTACGGACCGCTCTGCAATTCACTATATAGCCAGCTGCATTAGACGCGCTTGCTCTGTGATCGCAGATCCAACCGCTCCCTAAGCGTAACACCGTTTCACCGTTTTTTGCCGCTTATTTTCTTTCTGTGGAGGGTATTTCTCATGAGGCACGCTACTATTTGTTCGTCCAGGGAGACCTTTTGTCTTCATCGTCGTCGATAAATCGAAGTAAAAAGGGGGCGTCTACAGAGCCGCAGCGTATTTTTGTACTACATGGAGAACGCGCGCTTAACCGCTCATTATCATCATCAGCCTTGTTTATTTAGCCGTAAAGGCTCCCAGGCTTATGAATTACACAGAAGAAAGAGAAATCTGTATCATATGTATGTGGTCAGCATATATGCACACGAGTACAGCCACTTGTAAGCAACAATACAATCAAGAAATAAAAGGAAATGCATTGATTAAAGACCAGTTGGAAGGTAAACAACGTCATTACGCGCAAAGGCGAATCAGCTTTACACACCAACAGGAAAATTAGTACAATATAAAAAAAGACATTGGAAGTACTGAATGTTTCAAGGCGATCAGAAACGGACCACCACAAAATGAATAATAATAATAATAATAATTGGTTTTGGGGGAAAGGAAATGGCGCAATATCTGTCTCATATATCGTTGGACACCTGAACCACGCTGTAAGGGAAGGGATAAAGGAGGGAGTAAAAGAAGGAGAGAAGAAAGAGGTGCCGTAGAGGAGGGCTTCGGAATAATTCCGAACACCCGGGGATCCTTAACGTGCACTGACATCGCACAGCGCACGGGCGCCTTAGCGTTTTGCCTCCATAAAAACTCAACCGCCGCGGTCGGGTTCGAACCCGGGAACTCCGGATCAGTAGCCGAGCGCCTAACCACTCAGCCACCGCGGCGGGTGGAGGACGCCTAAGCTTCGCCTTTAACAGTGGAACGCGACAGCGTGTTGCAGCATTGCCAGGGAGTCCACGGAACGTCATCGCCCGTTCGGCGCGACGCCTTGCCCGTGAGACAAATCGCTCTGCTACGTACGTACGGTGAAACGGACGCGCGGAGCGGCAAACCACGTAGAAGCGCTGCCAGGCGCCCTGCCGAAACGCGCGGGACTCAAGTTGCAGTCGTAGTTCGTCGGCACATCGTTCTCGACAAACCCGATGCCACGAACGCCAGCATAGCTTCCGCGCCGAACGAACGGGCAGCAAATCGCAAGCTTCCTGGTGAACGCACTTTGGATGTGCGCTGCGTCGTTCGCCGCTCACCGCGTGATTACTGCGTGCCCGCACGGCCCCACTGCGCCCGAGCGAAAGATATGTCAAACGCGTGACTTCATTTCCTTAAAATCAATTTTTATTTCATTTTCCTTTCCTTACGGCGCGGTTCGGGTGGCCACGGAGATGTGCGAGACAGTCCTCAGTTCGTTTCCTTAAAACCAATTTTCTTTTCATTTTCCTTTCCTTGCTGCGCGGTCCGGGTTGTGCACCGAAATATGTGACAGGCGTCCCTTCCTTTCCTTGCGCTGCCGTCTTACGCTATCTGTTGGGGCAGTGGCGTACATTGCTAGGAGGAGGAGGAGGAGGGATTTTTCGCTCACGGAGAGGAGTAGAGATTTTTCGCGCACGGCCAAAGACGCCGATGACACCGGCTTTTCTGCGACAAGAGCCTCTCAACGCTTTCGCGTTAAAAAGCAGTAGTTGTTGTTGCCTCAAAAACGATGGCACATACCCACGGTGGGGGATTGGCCAGGGTAGGGGTGAGAAAGCAGTCTTGGTCTTCCTCTTCCTTCGGTTTAGCTGGGATAGAATCCATTTGTAACTTAAAAACGATTTACACTGTCCATTTGAACCCGCCGCGGTTGCTCAGTGGTCAGGGTGCTCGGCTACTGATCCGGAGTTCCCGGGTTCGAACCAGACCGCGGCGGCCGCGTTTCGATGGAGGCGAATAATATTAATAATAATAATTGGTTTTTTGGGGGAAAGGAAATGGCGCAGTATCTGTCTCATATATCGTTGGACACCTGAACCGCGCCGTAAGGGAAGGGATAAAGGCGGGAGTGAAATTAGAAAGGAAGAGAGAGGTGCCGTAGTGGAGGGCTCCGGAATAATTTCGACCACCTGGGGATCTTTTACGTGCACTGACATCGCACAGCACACGGGCGCCTTACCGTTTTTCCTCCATAAAAACGCAGCCGCCGCGGTCGGGTTCGAACCCGGGTACTCCGGATCAGTAGTCGAGCGCCCTAACCACTGAGCCATCGCGGCGGGGCGAGAGGCGAAACGCTAAAGCCGTTTCCTAGTAACTATATCAGCTACGATTCTTCAGGAAATGTGGACAACGCTTTATTGTAACGCCGACCTTCCCTAGTTCCAAATGGACAGTAATAATAATAATAATAATTGGTTTTTGGGGAAAGGAAATGGCGCAGTAGCTGTCTCACATATCGGCGGACACCTGAACCGCGCCGTAAGGGAAGGGATAAAGGACGGAGTGAAAGAAGAAAGGAAGAAAGGGCTGCCGTAGTGGAGGGCTCCGGAATAATTTCGACCACCAGGGGATCTTTAACGTGCACTGACATCGCACAGCACACGGACGCCTTAGCGTTTATATATAATTGGCTTTTGGGAGAAAAGAAATGGCGCTGTATCTGTCTCACATCTCGGCGGACACCTGAACCGCGCCGCAAGGAGGCGAAACGCTAAAGCCGTTTCCTTGTGGCGCGGTTCAGGTGTCCGCCGATATGTGAGACAGCTACTGCGCCATTTCCTTTCCCAAAAACCAATTAATATTATTATTATTATTACCACTGTCCATTTGGATCTAAGGAAAGTCGGCGTTACAATAAAACGTTGTCCACATTTACTGAAGAATCGTAGCTGATATAGTTACTATCGGTGAATTGACGGGGACGACGCAAACGAGCATTCGTAAGTCTCACATTCAGATGAAAGCTATGGTAAAGGTCGATTCTAACTGACTGGCTCGAAACTGGCGCTGCGCGCGTTTCCGACTCTAGGCGTTTGTGTACAGAGTCCGCTGTTGCTGAGTGCAGTGCCCGAAACCGAGGCCGCGCTCTCAGAGAGCAGCGTACGCAAACAAAAGAGAATGTTTCCAGGCCATGGTTCTCGACATCTCTCCTGAGACGCCTCAGACAAAAGGAGCGGTTGATGACCTTTTGGAGACAGTGCGTTTTGAATGAACGCGCTCCGTATATTGGCTTGCTCAGTTCGTCCTGTTTATACTTCTCTCTCTCCCCTTTCTTTTTTTCCGCGCGACGAAATATGGTGTAAGAAGGGAAGAGCGCAGCACAGACCGGCGCAAACAATTCATGCACTGAAATGGAGGGAATAAAAAGGGGCATTACTACATTGAGCAGTTGACAGGGTAAAAAAATAAAGGGGAGTCTAAGTGATGAAACCTCCTATATGGGTGTTATACGTTCTGCGAGAAAAACGTAAGAAAAATGAAAAGAAATAACGTCGTGCGGTCCCATTCTCGGATATTGGAGAAGAGGCGCCTGAGATGTGGATCAAGCAACAACTTAGATTTCTTGCCAACGTTGGTTGCATTTGTACCAGCGCGCTTGTTTCTCCGTCGGCAAACTGCGACAGAAAGAGGCGCCCCCGCGTTGTTTTTTACGTTGTCTTTGTTTCTGTGTTTGACGCGCTTGCGCCGGTGACGTCCTTGCGCCGGTGACGCAAGCGGGCTTGTATTGAATCCGAGGCTGGCGGAAGTCTCAGTGCAGTGACTGCCGTCGGCGACTCATCTCGCAGATATTGGCCCGCGCGTCCTCTGCGCTCGGCTTGCTTCGAGGGCGTTCAACTGACGGCGCCCTTCGACGTTCTACAAACAATGCACGGGCCGCATTTTTGGCTCTTTTTTTTTTACTCAGGAAGCATTTTGGCATTTCGAGATAGAGAGAGAGGAAGAACATCCGTAAGATCGAAGCGCAAGTCTCAGCGTCTACCTCTATCCGTTTCGCTCGTTTCACTATCTGTACATGGCACGGGAATAACCGCCGCGTGTTGACTCCATCGCGCAGCGCCTGGCGGTGGGCTGCTTGCGGGCGTAGAATGTGGCAGCCGTGGCAGTTTCAGGTGGCGGCTGCATGATGCGCCTGTTGCCCCCGTGCCTGTGCCGGATGCCGGCGTCTGTTTACTGGATTTCAAAAAATGCTCGCGGAGAGACAGGGAATGCGTCATTGCGGTCACTTTTTTCTTCAGTCATTCCTGCTTTCGTTCGCTCATGGCCAGTTTTCGTGAGCAGCCGCGAAAGGATGCATCTGTGATACTCTGTCGTTATTCAGGAGTGTCAATCAATGCCGTTGTCTGATTCGTAATATCTGTATTGTCTTCTGCAGGAGGCACAAACTGCTGAAAGGTCGAACTCAATGAAACGTTTGTTATGTGGAGGCCAGGTGCCATTTTTTTTTAATCTGTCTTTTGAAAGCCTACCGCACGAAGTCGGGGAGGGGGTAATTTACATTATTGGGAAACGCTGCATTCTTTCGCTCTGTATGTTCTGCAACTATGGTGATCGTTGTTGCCTGGTGAGCCCGATACAGCTTTTAAAGACGTGAGGAGTTAAAAGGTCATGTTTCGAACCCGAGACCACTCGTAAAGGACAAAAATGTACTCCATGGTGCGTCGTTCGAGTGCTCCTTACAGGTGTGTGGACGATGTACAAGTTACAGAACAGAGGTAACCGATTATAATTACAATTACGATTAAAGTTACCAGGCTGCACTCGTTTAGTGGAGCCCTTACAGCTTCCCTAAAGACCAAAGTGTCTTGGAAGGTAGGGACAAGGGTTGTCCCTACCGTACAGAGATTTAGAGTTAAAGGTGTACCATAAGGGCCGCTCTATACGAATGAGAAGCAAGCTACGCTGCCTGGTTTACTATTCGCAAAGACGGTGCACAAAGACCTTGTACACCAGCTCTTAGGCACGCAAAGCGCCACTACTTGTTGTTCGAGCTATGACGAGACGAAGCTCAAGTTCACTAAACATGACATTTTGTTGTGCCGTGATTTAAAAAAAATGCGAACCTCGGAGCACGGTGCTTTTCATACTCAGCAATTGTGGACAAATGCATTTTTAAACGGGAAAGATTTCGTCAACGCAATTTTTTTTTCATTATTGTAAGGCTTCGCTATAAGAATCAATATATCCACAGATTTCTTGTCGGCAGGCTTGCGTTTTTTTTTTGCTATTAATGTTTTTGCTGTCGCCAAAAGCGTTCCCCATTGGTGTTCTATGGCAGTTTTAACTGCTCGATGCGAGGGATGGAACAACTTTAAAAGAAATATTTTGCTATACACATAGGAAGATGGACCATTACTTTCAATACTTCTATAACAGTACCTTGCAATTCTTCAGTATTCAAAATTTTCCCCAAGAATGTTAGACATGCAAATGCAGGCCGCTCTCGGGCTTTCATATACGGACATCCTTGAGCGCGTGACTTTTGCCGATCCCAAACGTTGTCTCTCTATCGCGAAAGAGTATTCCACGCTAGCGCTGGTGTTCGCCATCAAGTTCAGGTTCTTGAAGTTGTAACGGTGGTCACAACTTGTATTTCGAGTAGAAAGTAACTGATACTAGTGATCGATTACTGAAAAATTGTTGGATTATCGAGAACGTTACACTTTGCAAAAAGTAACCAGTCGATTATAAAACTCGTAGAGGACGATATGGATTGGTTCATATTGTAATTAAAACAGCAGCCAACGAGGGACAGCACAAACAATGCACACGCACCAAGTCGCGTCTCTTTGCTGCGTGTTGTCTCTCGTTGGCTGCTGTTTTAAGTTCAAACTCGTAGAAAATGCAATTTATTACAAGCAATCAATTACTTGCACGCGTTGCGTACAACACTGCCTGTTGTAGACTTAACCTGGCTACTGGTGATGGCAAACACCTCACGCATGCAAAAATTCAGGGGGGCACTTTCGTTGACCTAAAGTGCGGTGAGGCGAAAGCCTAGCGCGGTGTTGGTGCTTGTGTCTCTGATGTGTGGTGAACATGTTGATTAGAGACTACACAATTGTTCGCTTCACGACACTTTCGCTGACGTTGATTAGCACGCGCACGCTTGGTTGCTGGAGACACAGGAGAGCGTTTAGGCGGAATCCTTCCAGATCGGTGTTGAGGAGGCGTCTGGTACAGTGAACTATAGTTCTAGTTCACTGTACTTCTGGCAAGGAGCGCTCCTCTCGACCGATGGTGGCGCCACTCAAGGACGTCACACGCATGCGCAGTAGGCTGAAGCGCAGGATTGTCTGCTGTCGCCTTGCGCATGCGCAGTGCATTATCGTATACTGAGTCCCCTGTTACGACATACTACACCAACCACTAGTATTACTAATTAACTAATTAGTCAAAATGCCAAATAATAAATGGCGAATTAACTGATTAATAAGTACGAATGAACTAATTACTAACTACTAATTACTACATATTTTTAACTGTGAGGACATTTGTCTGCTTACGTGGAGGAATGCGAAAGCATGTGTTTTGAGGAAAGGATGCAGTAGGTCTCAGATCTCGAAATCTCGGTGGGCACCTCAACCACGTTTGATTGATAGCTATAGCCGGACTTGCTTGCCCAGGGCTCAGGGGTGCGTGCTTGGAGGAGGCTCCGTAAACCCTGCTGCGCCTCTTCGGGGGCAAACCTCGTTTCGAACACTCAGCCTGCAAAGGTGTTTCACTCCCAAGTGAAGAGTTCAACTCAAGCTCGTACGCTCTAACCAGCATGTCTCAACAGACGTGCAGGCTCAAACCTATCACTGCGGTCCTGGGCAAATTATTTTTTTTTCGGCTGCCCGACTTTGAGAAATAAATAAATAAATAGTGTGACACTTTTCTGCGAACACCCCCGCTGGAGAGTCATGAGCCCATAAAGGCTTTCGCCTTAGAAAAAAAAAAAGAAAAGGTGAGGGGGAGACGTTTTCCCGTCATCTGGAGGGCCACTACACCCCGCAGCAGTGCACAGCGTCTGGGCGAACGCTGCCCTGAAATCCTCTGCGGGAGGCCCATTTGCCACCTAATGCGCACCGCACGCGACGTTTGCTCTAGCCGCGATCTCTGCCAAAATGTTGCGCAACCAAGGTTTCGGGGAGCGCCCTGGGCTGCTGTTCGCTTTTTCTTCTTCTTCTCGCCCCTTCCGCCGTTCCTCTCGCCGCAAGGACGCTTGCGTTGGCTGTGCCTTCGCTACTCCTCCCGCGACGTCTGCAGCCTCCCTTGCAGCAGCGGCGCGTCTGCAGGTCGATGGTCGCGCGCACCTCCGGCGGCGGCGCGGCAACAGTGGTTACGAGCGCGCCTCGTGCTTCGATTGCCTGGAACTATTCCACGGGGTTTGCGCAGCAGCCCGGAAGAGGCTCCTCGTGACAAGCGAGCAATCTGAGCTGCGCGGCGTGGCGTCGAGCAAGGGCGAGGGAACCACGCTTGCCGACATGCCTACTCTGACTGACGACGATCCGAATTGCGTGTGTCCTCTGGCGTCAGGAGTGACAGTTTTTAAATATAGGGGCTGCTGAGGCACTCCTCTGAACCAATTTCTGGGCTTATTTCATTGGCTGGTCCTTCACTGCAGTCAATGTTGCATCAGGATGGCTTGTATTGCGTCGCCCGTAACACTTCCCTTTCGCCGGTTTCCTTGTGCGGCGGCAAACGAAGACGCATTCACGAGGTACCTGTACCAACTGGACCCACTACTAGCCAGTCAAGCTGTCGGTCAACCATGTTTTGTAAAGGTTCCGGCGAGCCAGCATTGCCGAAAAGAGAAACTGAGCCCTATAGGGGAAAAAAAATAGAGCTGCACCATCAGCAAAATTTTCTTCAATGTCTCTCAGAAGAGGCTCAGTCTTGTTATGTGTCCGATGACCTCCACCGATTGCGAAATTCGCGAGGACATTTTTCATAGTCGAACATGACTTAAAGCTAGCTGTACACCTCGAACGTTGGTACCCGGCCTTGTTGCTGTCCACCCTGAGCCTCGGAGCTGCGTGCGTTCACTTGTGTGGCCGACGACCCCTGTGCTCGACCGCATTGGCAGCTAGAGCAACGAACCAACGGCGCCTTTCAGCTTGGCGTCTATGCAGACGCACTTTTACCTCGCTTCCCCGGTTGCTTTGACAAGTAGCGGGCAGGGCGCAACAGGCGCTCTGTCTATGCACCCTAAGCACGAATACGACCATACATGGGAGTAAAAAGGAGTAAGTTGTCCTCTAGTGCGCTCCTTTTTAAAAAGAAGTGCCTAGAGGACAGCTTACTCAATTTTTACGCTTTTCTGTTTAGACATGTATTGTGCGAGACAGTCGGTTAAGCCTTCGCTGCGCTGGCTTTGCACTCTTTCGCTACAGCGTCCCGCTAACGCTAGCTCTGTTGTTGTTGATGATTATGATTATGGATTTTTAGGGCGCAATGGCATCTATGGCCAAAGAGCGCCATGGCACAAGGTATTTTTCATCTACTGAAGGTGGGGTCAAAGACCAATTTCTTAATCATTTCAACCTTGATAAGCCGAGCACCAGGCCAGGGGAAAGCTTGTACCCGTTGTATCACCGGTGGGTACCCGGCGGCACTGGGTATCGAACCCCGCACCTCCCGCATGCGAGGCGTATGCTCAACCACTTGACCACTTGGCTCTGTTGTTGGGACATAACACTGCTTGCCCCAGTGATGTCCCACTTTCGGGATTCAGAGCAGCGACGTTGGGAGCAAAGCCGGGCAATCTAGAAGCAGTATGCATCGTCTAAGTGAGAACACACGGGGCAGCCTTTTGGAGATATGGGGTCATTGGATCGCCTGACTCGTCGAGGCCCGCCGGTCCCGGTTCGATAAGGTTGTGTCGAACTAGCGATAACAGGATGGCTGTGAAGTGGACATGTAAAGAAGTTTATTTTATGTATTTACAGCGACTCGAAAGCGAGTGACAGCACGTGAGAGCACGCTAAAATGGCAAGCACGCAGCTCGCCATCACCGTCATCCTGCTCGTTAAATGGGGTCTGTGAACCCCATATCCCTAGCTTGGATCTGGCTACTTGATCAGTGTCAAACAGACTGAAAACTAAACACATTGCCTCAACTCCAACCAAAACTTTTTTCCTTCCTCAGGGGTCGTGCCAGAGCAGAGCGAGGTCCGAAACGTCGGGGTTTTTAAATTTAAGGAGGTTTTCTTGCAGATGTCTCGCAGTTTACTATGAGCGTACAACAGGAAGCGGGCCGCTTCTTCAGGCCCCGCCCACATGAAACGTCACCATCAGGAGAGGAGGAAAGCCACAGGAATGACAGGCCCGGCTTGAGGTTCGCTTGCTGGCCGAGATCGTCAGAAAGAGCGCGTAACCACTGTTGCAAAGGTCATTGTCTTCAGGCCCCGTGGGAGCGGAGTGTCCCCTTCGATTCGTCTTTGCCTCCCTTCAGCACAGGGAAGGTGGGAGCTGACACCCACTGCCAGCCACATGCAAGAACCATATATCCGACTGTGCGGACGGTGGAGTTCCCTCACTTTACATACAGTGAATCAACCGCAGTTAGTCAATGAATGAATGGAATCGATTAATTGATCTATCAGATAAACAGAATCAACTCATCAGTCAACCAGTTTCTCAGCCAGCCAGCCAGCCAGCCAGTCAGTCGGTCGGTCGGTCGGTCGGTGAAAAAAACTTGCTGTTACTCCTTTATTAATTGCAACGTAAGAGACAGCTAGAGAACGGCTTTATCTGTGTGATCGCTTGTCGCTCCAACTGTGAGCAACGCTCACATTGATGTTGTGACAGACTCTTAGCATCCACTTCAGTTTATTTTTTTTTTCGAAATGAATCAAATCCGCCTTCACAGAAATCGATAAAAAGCGCGCAAGTTTTTTATCCTCAGCAACGCATTGGAAACAGCTACGTGACATATTTTAAAATGGTAAGTATATGGCCCATTTAATATTGATAGTTTTTGAAGGGAAGGGTCTATGGGCGAACTTACTGTTAGAACTGAACTTCACTTAATCAGGTGCCTGGATTTGGCTCATTTCGAAAAGAAGCTCCTCACTTGTGCGAATTTATACGGCTAAGAAAAAAAAATATGGCCACGTGAAAATACGGAAAAAGTTTCCAGCTTTCTCAGCACTTTTCAAGGATAACGTCCCCCCCCCCCCCCCTCTCCACAGGGCGGCGCCCCACGCGCCCATAGACACGGGATGCGTGTGCACATTCGAGCAGCCCTGAGGTGTAAAGTTTCAACAGAGCAACACGAATGCGCCTATATGGGAGTAGAAGAGAATAATCTGTCCTCTAACGCTAGAGGAGTTACCCCCATTGTACTCCTTTCTGTTTAGAATGTACAGTTGAAGTATGGTGGCTAGTTGAATTCCAACGCTTGTGTCCGTGCCAACCATCCCTTTCCTGTGCCTGCTCCCTTGTGTTTGCTGGTATACCTTCTGCAGGACCCAAGTGCGCATCAACTGACTCAACGGCTGGCGTTATTTCACAGGCCTGTCTGATGCAGAAGCTGCCAGCCGACAATCCTTGCTTTCCCTGAGCCTTGAAATGGTATATAGCTACCTATAGGTGGAGCCGGCAAAAGAGTGAATTGGTAAAGAATCTTCGCACAATACGGCCCGTCGCGGACGCATTGTTCTTCAACCACGAAGATTTACGAAGGCGGCATGGCATTCGGAAGTCTACTGCAACTTTGAGCAGATTCCTGTGCGCACACTGTAGTTCCCTCACAGCTCGACGTGGAAGCGAGCTCGCTGTCACGTGACAGACGGCACCAGGGAATGACCCTCCACGGGGGACGCCCTCGGCAGAACGTACCAGCGCTATCGTGGCGCGCATCCGCGCTGTCAAGACACGGGCACGGTCAAAATTAAGGTGACGTCCCTCGGGAAATAAGGGGCTGGAAGCATAGACACACTGCAGCGGGACAGCTGTGTGTTTCATCAAACTGGGAAAAAAAGACGCACCCGGGACGACCTTGTTTACTGCGGTGCCTGGTTGGGCGACCGACCTTGGTGCTCCGCGCGGCTTTATTGCGTCTCTGAACTGTGTGTGGCGGCAATTGCTTCTGACCTGCACGGAGAACGCCGGAGACTTCGCGCCATCGGTGCTTGTTGGGAGCGTCACGAAGGCTACCATTGCTGCTGAGGCAAGGGTGCGAGCAGTCAGCATCGGTATACCGTTCGTCGGCGAGAAACGGTTTCGAATCGTGGAGGGCTGTGCATTTCTCGTTCGAGAAGGCACTTCATATTGTACTGGACTTGATCGCTGAGAGACACTTATTTTACGACTCATCAAGGCTGTTGCGGAATGACCCTTTAGTGTTCAACTTTTGAGTTCCGCCGAACGTCTTCGTCATTATGTTTTCCAAAAAAACCGTGCTGCTTCGTAGGCGTTTTTTCAAGCGAAACGCTACGGCTTGGATTTTTTTTACTTGGTACACGCGGCGTCAGCTTAACAGGTTATCGTGCACACTTCCAAGCTCTCAGCTTATGCATGCTAAAAGAAAGAAGCTGTTTGAAGGGGTACAGAAGCCAAGTCGTCCTGTATTTTCCAGCGGTATTTTTATTACGCTTTAACTGTGACCGTCTCTCATATTTTTGCTTTCTCTGCGTTCCAGCGTGACGTTGCACAAAGACGATCTATCAGCGCCAGAATATGAAATCGCAATGCCGCTATCTTAATGCCCTTATCGTAATGTCCCTATCGTAGTGCCCCTGCCATAGTGCCCCGTATTGTAGTGACCCTATCGTCATGCCCCTCGTTGCCACCGGCTGTATCATTCAGATCTGTTTCTGCACTCAGCATGAGCACCGTTTGCCTCCTGCCGCGTCCCTATACACTGTCCCGCGTATTTTCGCGTAAGGGAAACTAGAACTCTATTCTCTGGCGCAGCCGTGCGCAGCAGTCAAGATGGAGCGGCACGACTTGACCCTCAACAAAGAGTGCGTCGAGCCGAACAAGCGCTTGCCAAGCTCCGCAACGAGACTCGGTATATCAGTGCCTCGCGTCAGGTGCATCAGCGGCCTATTTACCCGCCGAGGACGCGTTGTAACGAAATCCAGGCCAGTTCTCGACCGAGGCGATGTCAGGGGCATGTTAAAGATCCCCAGGTGGTCAAAATTAAATTCGGAGCTCTCCAGTAAGGCACCTCTTTCTCTCTTCCTTCTTTCATTATCTTCATCAGCCTGACTACGCCCATCGCACGACAATGGCCTCTCCCATAGCTATCCCATTAACCCTGTCCTGTACCGGCACCCTATCCCTGCAAGCTTCTAAATCTCATCCACCCACCTAACTTTCTGCCGCCCCCTGCTACGCTTGCCTTCTCTTGGAATCCACTCCGTTAAAGACCAGCGGTTATCTTAGCTTCGCATCACTTGCCCTGCCCAAGCCCATTTCTTCCTCTTGATTTCGACTAGGATGTCATTAACTCGCGTTTGTTCCCTCACCCACTCTGCCCGCTTCCTGTCTCTTAACGTTACACCTATTATTTTTCTTTCCATGCATAGCTTGCTGCGCTGTTCTTAAGTTGAACCCTTTTCGTTAGCTTTCACGTTTCTGCTCCATAGGTGAGCATCAATAAAATACAGCTGTTATATACCTTTCTCTTGAGGAAGGGAATATTGGTAAACTGCCATGCGTGATCTGAGAGAACCTGCCAAATGCGCTCCACCCCAATCTTATTCTTCTATAGTTATTTCACTCTAGTGATCCGGATATCCGGTCACTACCTGCACTAAGTAGGCGTATTCCCTTATCACTTCTAGCACCTCGCTACCAATTGTAAACTGCTGTTCACTTCCGAGGCTGTTAAACATTACTTTGGTTTTCTGCATATTAATTTTTGGGCCCACGGTACTATTCTGCCTGTCTAACTCATTTATCAACTTCTACAGTTCATCTCCTTTCACTCCCTCCTTTATTATCTCTTCCTTCACGGCGCAGCCAAGGTCTCCAGTTAGGAGTGAGAAGCTGTGTCATGATCACGCGGTACTTGTCATAATCTGGATCAACTTCAGATATAACAGCATAAATATTATCCTGAGTTTTTACAACCCCTCATGACCTTAAGTTCCTAGTGAAACGTTCCGTGTAAGCAGCGCATATGCAATTGTGAGAATACGGAGTCCGTAAGATGCGGAAATACATACGCTTTCCATATGTTTCCCGCATGGTTTCCACATATTCTGCATGTATTTGCCGCATGACTTATATTTGATGTCTATGACGTCACACAGAATCCGTACCAATTTCGACTTTTCCGAACGCGTTGTCCAGTCCGTATAAATTCCGTATGTGCCATATATGGTTTCAATTTGAGCCGTACCCATAACATTGCGTGTTGTGGGAATTGTCATTTGGAACGTTTCGTGAGGGATATGCCAGAAGCTTGGAAGAATGCTGCCGTAATTTTAATCTATGCAAAGAGTGACGTCAGAAGACCTGAAAAATACTAGCCCTATTAGCTTATTGTCCGATGCTTGCTAGATCCTGATGTAATTGCCAACAGAATCACTGCGTAATTAAAATCCAGTCAACCAAGAGCAGAGTAGAAAAGGCTGATTTTCGCGTAATGCATTTGACAATGTACCAAATTCACATCATGAGTACGGATTATGCTGCTGATGATGGACCCCGCCGCGGTGGCTCAGTGGTTGGGGCGCTCGGCTGCTGATCCAGAATTCTCGGGTTCGAACCCGACCGCGGCGGCTTCGTCTATATGGAGAAAAAACGCTAAAGCGCCCGTGTGCTGTGCGATGTCAGTGCACGTTAAAGATCCCCAGGTGGTCGAAATTATTCCGGAGCCCTCCACTACGGCACCTGTTTCTTCCTTTCTTCTTTCAATCCCTCCTTTATCCCTTCCTTACGGTGCGGTTCAGGTGTCCAACGATATATGAGACAGATACTGTGCCATTTCCTTTCCCCACGAAAACCAATTATTATTATGCTGATGATGATATAGCCTTCATAAATACCGAAAAAGACTATTTCGCTTTATCAGCATTCATGAAGGCGTTCAGTTAAGGTTTGACTGACTACGTAGGAATTAATTCGTCCTTTCTATGCCCTTTCCTCGTTGTTTTTTTTTTTATGCGAAAGAGGCGAGTTCAATGCGCAGCTTACTGCTGTCGTGTTTCGTTGCTCTGGCCTCATGTTTTAACGCGACAGCGTTAAGGAGATCGTGTCGCAGAAAAGCCGGTGTCGTCGGCGTCGGCCGTGAGCGAAAAATCCCTCCTCCTCCTCCTCCTCCTCCTCGCAATGTACGCCACTGCCCCAACACAGCGCGCGACGGCAGCGCAAGGAAAGGAAGGGACGCCTGTGACATATTGCAGTGTACGACCCGGACCGCGCCGTAGGGAAGGAAAATGAAATGAAAATTGGTTTTAAGGAATGAAACGAAGCCTGTCTCACATATCTCTGTGGACACCCGAACCGCGCCGTAAGGGAAGGAAACTGAAATGAAAATTGATTTTAAAGAAAGGAAGTGACGCGTCTGACATATCTCTCGGTCGGGCGCAGTGGGGCAGTGCGGGCACGCAGGAATAACGCGGTGAGCGGCGAACAACGCAGCGCACATCCAAAGCGCGTTCACCACGAAGCTTGCGGCTTGCTGCCCGTTCGTTCGGCGCGGAAGCTATGCTGGCGTTCGTGGCATCGGGTTTGTCGAGAACGATGTGCCGACGAACTACGACTGCAACTTGAGTCCCGCGCATTTCGGCAAGGCGCCTGGCAGCGCTTCTACGTGGTTTGCCGCTCCGCGCGTCCGTTTCACCGTACGTAGCAGAGCGATTTGTCTCACGGGCAAGGCGTCGCGCCGAACGGGCGATGGCGTTCCGTGGACTCCCTGGCAGGGGTGCAACACGCTGTCGCGTTCCACTCTTAAAGTTAAGCGTCCTCCAATTTTTCTCTCGGCTATTACTGACATCCTGCTTGAACGTGCATGACAGCCCCTGCTGCATATTTCTCTTTCCGCGGACGGATGTGGAGCCCTGAAATATCAGAGAATGTCTCATTAGTGTTCCCTCATAGCCCATGTTCAACCTTGGGACGTTGAACCTCACATGTCACCCTAAAGGGCCATTAGAAATCTATGCGTGGAATCAGCATAACTCGGAGGCTCGAAACGCGACCAGTAGAGCTAACGCTCTAAAATTCGTTGACGGCCAGCCAACGGCAAGCTTCGCGGCGGCGCCTAGCCGTGAATCGCAACATAGAAGCGCAGCACCACGTTGCGTCGTGGCACGACCGAGCCGTGAACGCGGTGACAAAGAATGTGAACGGGCGCGAGTGCTCCCGCCGTTTTCGATCACGTATACATGCACGGCGCGCACGGAAATGTCTTGCCGAGGTAGGCGGGCCAGGCGTAACTGCAACTGACGTGCATTACAGCGGTGACCACTTTCATCCTGCACAGTTTTCGTCTATCAGAATGCTCTTTTAGGCCATGTGGGGTAAGAATAAGTGGAAGACGGAAACAAAAGTCTCGGAGCCAACCCGCGCATAAGCACCCTGTAAAGCGCTGCTCGCGGTATCGTTTCGTTTTCACGCGCCCGGCTTCGCGCTGGTCTCACTGCGGCGATGGAAATGCATCAGCATCGACAATGAAGTGCAAGCCGCGCGTAAGCATGCGAAGCATCCTTTGAGAAATTTCCTGAAAGTGTGTGGAACTCCAGCTGTCAGGCGCTCTGTGAAAGTATGCTTCGAACAGCTTTGGATATGACCGCCACTCTTGTGAACGGGCATGATGAAAATTTCCGTGCGGAATTTTATTTAGCTGGCTAAAGCGAAAGGCGCAGATCAGTCGAGCGTGTTGACGCGCTGAGAAGAAAATACTGGCGCCGAAATCACTCCGCTGATGAGACATCCAAAAATACATCGCAGAGCCCGGAAGATCCGATACGCGATAGGCTTCGAGATGTCAAGGAACCCGCATTGGGGCGGAATTTCTCTGTCGGCGCTTGCGACAGAACATGCAAGAAATGGTGCCGGTCGCACTGTAGCCCGAGCTTCCACTTCTTCAGCAGTGCACCGCATCGTATGCCTTTGGTAGCGATCTCTGATGTCATTCCGCCAGTGGCGTTGTCCAAGGTAGAATCATTGAAAAAAGACAAGAAATAGCAAAGCAGTCTTTGTCAAAATTGTACAGCCCAGGGGGCCTGCTTCTGACCCTGCAGCGTGGCTTCTTTTGCATACTCAGGGTCTGCAATTTCACGAAAGCGGGAGGAACTTAAGTCCTCAACCCTTCCAAGCTCAGGGCTGCCAAATGTGCTAAAGCACCTGTCGTGGCGCACAGGCTGTCTCGAACCCGGGCTCCATTCGGTAGCGTGTCTGAGTCCTCGGGCTGAGGAAAGACTGAAGCTTGAACTTTCGGAAAACGAAAACAAGCGGGTTTAATTGCACTTTTATGAAAATTTACATTTTTAAGGAGAGAGTAAACAGTCAAAAATTAATAGTTCATGAGTCGAGCGATTGGATGAGCCCAGAGCGTCCTTTCGGAATCAGCACGCTCCTTAAATCCCCTAAGGTTCCGCCCCTTCATCATGCAGTGGTCAATCCAACACGAGGCACATTTCTCCAAGATCAAAGTTGCACAGCACTGTAGCAGGTGGAGTCTCTCGTTGCAGAGTCAACGCGTGGGAACGGGCGAGGAGAAATCAAGTCCGCTGCTATTTCCTGTAGTGCAGCAACAGTGGTGCAAGCGGCTCCGTGTCCCCGAAAACTCATGTGGTCCTTGCGGCGCCGCGGGCCTCAATTGTGGCGAGCTCCCTACGGTGGTGCCGGCTCCTGACGGAAGCGGCTAAGTACTTGATGGCGCTGTCCCTTTATACTCTCCCGAACGGGCGCCCTTGCGTCTGTCTGTCGTCGGTCGCTGTCCCCAGGCGACCTTCTCTGGGAAGCAGTCAAAGGGAAGGCGTGAGAAAATCCCCCAGGCTCTTTCTCAGCGCGGCACCCTTCTTTGGGGTCGTCGGCTGGTCAAACGTCGTGTCCAAGCTGAGTCATGACAAGCCACTTCTTGGAACCAAACCTTTTGCGCTGTATATTTTTGGCAAAGACAGTATGTCATTATACCTGGAGGATTTAGTTTCAAAGATGTCATTCTACCATTTTGTGTAGATTTTTTTTTCATAAATCGTTATTTTTCACCCTCAATAAAAATGACTCTGCGTTCAGGAAAATACTTTTCTATTTGCTCATTTTGGGCTTTTCTTTTTTAATAAAGCGCTATAATGACAGCCGGCCTTTGGGTTTAGGGAATCTCGATATTTTTGGTTTAATGTGATCATAATGAACATCCAAACTTTACAGATGCCGAAATCTCGTTACAGCTTCCATTTTTTATATGTGCTACAAGAGCTGTAATTTTGATACGAAACGCAAATTTTCTCTGCTACATGAGCTGAAGCATCTGCCACAAAACGAAATTTTTCCTGCTACAAATTGCAGTTTGTTCTGCTACGTAAGCTTGTACAAAAACCTGTTAGCAATTCCACCACTGATGTTGCCATGACAACAAAAGTACGATGTGATCATAAGCATGAGAATGCTACAATAAGAATGAGCTTGAGTAATGAGCATCACTCAGCGGTTATGCGCGGAGGTGGCTTTTCGGGCGTATCGAAATGACCTTCAACAAAATATGGCTTCAGGTAAGGCAGGAACTGTAACCGCAAGGAACTTGTCTGCAGACCGAGGGCAGATGTGTGGGAACTCCCGAAGAAG